>PVIH01010206.1:0-77063 GCA_004025045.1 Sigmodon hispidus | reverse complement strand
AGGTGTAATTCGATGAACAGCAAAGCGACCCTTGGTATCATAGATCAGGCGGAAATTCTCTCCAGTCTTGTCAATGCTGATAACATCCATAAAGCCAGCAGGGTAGGTTATATCGGTCCTGACTTTGCCATCAATCTTAATGAATCGCTGCATGCAAATCTTTTTAACTTCATCTCCAGTCAGGGCATACTTAAGCCTGTTCCTTAGGAAAATGATCAGAGGCAGACATTCCCTTAGCTTGTGAGGACCAGTGGATGGACGAGGAGCAAACACGCCGGTCAATTTATCCAGCATCCAATGCTTTGGAGCTGCTACGCGCTTCAGATGCTTCTTGGGACCACGAGCCATGGCTGCGCTGGGAACGGAAAGAGCCAGAGATTTATTTTTAATTTTTCAAAACTTCCCTGCTATCCTCCAAAGAGCCCTAAACTGTAAGTTCCTATTTAAATTCTGCCCCCAGCAAGCTGATTTATACTAGAGTTTGGTGTTTTATTATTGTCGAATGTCACTTATAAGACAGGGGCTTTGGGGAAGCCTGCAGACTTTCTGATTTTTCCAAAGGTCGCTTGTTATATGACTGATCTCTGAGTTCTTTTTCATCTTCAACTATCTGTGTGTGTTGACATATCCAGGGCCACCATGGCTGTAGGAAATGTTAGCATTCTGGTGGACCATGGACTTTACAATGTCAGGGAAGAACCACCACTGCCCTCCCATCTGACAAAGAAAATGCATTTGCCTCAAACCGAAATGCAGTTTACACCCAAGTGAGTTGACCGGCCACCACCCTTGCACTGCCCTCTTAAGGTGGCTGCCTCCTGTGTGTGCTTGGAGCTAGCTGGAATTGCAATTCAGTTTTTCCATGTTTATTCTTGCTTCCCATCTTTCCCTCTTGGAAATATGTGTTTGTCATGGGAGACTGAGCTTTATCCCCATTGCATCCCTGAGCCCAGGCTTTCTGAAGCATTCCATCAGTATTGACCTGATAATTTTTTAAAGAAGTGGGGTAAATGGCGTCTCCTTTGTGTGCTCTGGCTGTATGGTTGATCAGGTGGCTATGTGATGTGGCCTCTGCCCACCTTTAGATGAATGAAGGGCCATGGCCAATTAAGGATGGCTCTTGTAGAGACTGAGAACTTAGTAAAAGAGGCAGAAATAATGCAAAGTTTCACCAAGTGTTTGCCTTCCCTCTAAGAGAACCTCAAGTGACTGAGGAAGGTGTGGGTAAAAGGTGTCACCATATATGTGTGGGTTTCCCTTTAATTAATCAGCACAGTGAATTTCATCAATCCCAAACAAATGCTGCTGTTTGTCTGTCTGTTTGTTTAGGAAGAGGGCCTAGCCTTTAGCTCTCTAGCCTGAGACTATTTTCTGTCCGTATCATTGCTTCATAAAATTATACTGGATTACAGACATTCTGGTTTGCATTCACTCCATTTTTGCAGTAGATAAATATTCCATAATCTCCAACTTAGGATTTTCTATATAAACATTTTTACCAATGTAGTATATAAATATAAAAAACAGATAGATTAGCTGTTGTTTACTTTTTATTTTTCTTGAGCAAAACAAAAATGTCCAACTTTTGATGAAAATTGAAGACATGATCTAAAGCACAATCTTCTTAATTAAAAATATGAAATGGGATGTTTTCTGTCCCTCCACTAATGTCTAGAAAGCTATATTTCTATTTTCCTAAGAGGTCATGAAGAGTTTGAAATGACACTAGTATAAGGCCCTGAATTAATCCTTTTGTAAACTATTTCTCTTGCAAACTCTTCTTCTAACATAATGGCATCTACTGCTGCACCTTGTAGGCTTTAGCTTCAGGGTTTGCTCACTATTCTAAACCAATTCATCAGCTAATGTTCAATGCTCGCCATTGCAGCTAACATGGCCACCCTCTATTGGTAGGAAGATCTTGATTTACACATGCAAATGTCATTTGTTCCCATCTTAACACACACATATCTCACTAAAACCCCTGATCACTAAATACAAAAGGTTCCCTGAGGAATACTACAGAAGACGGTCTGACCAGTCCTTCCATGTCAGATTGGTTAGCTGATAAATAACATGATCGATGGTACTCAGCCATGTAAAAATTAATTGTACTGTGCAATTGAATATGTGGTCAAATTTTCATATCTTCATCTTTTCAGGAGGTGTCCTTTTGGCTCTTAAATAAAGTGTTTTGCTAATTCAATAGATATTTTGTTTGTAGTAGAATAATATGAGCAATGAAAAGTTTTCATTTCAGCAAATGAGTTTTATGTTCAGTAGCAAGTCATTAAATCGAATCAATTCCCAAAATGCACAGCTCAGCTCTTGAACAGAGGTGAATAGGGTTTTGGTTTAGTTTGACTGAATCTATGGGAAGTGATGGTTATACTTTGATCCAGTCTGTAACTTAGTGTTATTGGGAGGATACCAAGACAGAACAGACTTTGGGCAAGTTTAACTAAGAGAAGTCCTAGAACAAGCTGGAATGATGGGCAAAGCGACTTGACAGATTTTCTTTGCTGCTGAGGTCTAAGGAAACCTCATTTTTACATTTCCTGCTGACGTCTCAGGTGGAAGTGACCTTTAACCTGGACTATCACAACAACACTCACTCTTGCACTTTGGTTGCTTGCCTTTGACTTCTAATACTTTTCAGGAAGATTTTCCCATCCGTTCCTCCTCTGTGTGTCCATGAACATTCTTTCTTCTTGGTCCATCATACTTGTGTTGATTCCTCTCAGCCTTCAACATGATGTTTAGATTTTGGTTTTTACATTTATTTATTTATATGAGGGGAGCATGTGTGTGCCACAGGGCGTGTATGGAGGTCAGAAGAAATTTTGAAGAATTCATTTGTCCACTTCTACTTACGTAGATTCTGAGGATCAAACTGAGGTCATCAGGCTCGCTAGCAGATGCCTTTACCTGCCAAGCCATCCCACAATTCCACATTGCTGCATTATCACTCCTCCAACAATTTGGTTGTTCATGTCCATGCCCCTAAATGGCTTTTCTGGAACAAAGTGATATCTGCTCCAGCATCTCCAACAACTGGCCCAGCAATCTGCACTTAGCTTGTGGTAAATAAATATATATGGAATAAACTGATAGTTTTTCAAATTTCAGCTTCAAGTGCTGTCACCCAGATAAAGTACCTAATGCAAAGCCTATATTCTTGCATGTTTTCCCGCTTATAGAGTGAGGCTAAGAATATCTTTTCTCTATTTCTGTGGCTCTCTGATAAAACAGTGATGAGAAATACCTTGTCTCTGGGTCTCTCTGGCACGTGGATAAAACAGAGACTGGGAGATGTATTCTGTGAAAGATCTGGTTCCTTTTCTAGCCTCAGTGGGAGGGAACTGTCACACATTGTTTTGAGTGTCCAGCTGGTGAACCCTGTATTCTGTTGGCCTCAGCACACTGTGGCCTTCTGCTGTTACTACCATCTCCAAGAGGAATTTACTGGACACTTGGTGACTGGCTGCTTTGCTTCATCCTGTGACAAAAAGACCTGAAGGAGGAAGGAAGGAAGAAATGAAGGCAGGCTGGCTGGCTGGTTTTATTTTGGCTCACCATTCCAGGGTCCTGTCACATGGTGGGAAGGAAAGCATGAAGCTGAGAGTTTAGGTCACCTGTCACCTCCTGTTAGGAAACAGAGATGGCTGCCTGTGCTCAGCTCACATTCCCCTTTTGATCCATTCTAGCACCTCAGCCCATGGAGTGGTGCTGCTCGCACGTGGGTGGCTTTTCCCGCTTCAATTAACTTAGTCTAAAAAGTCCCTCACAGACACTCAGAGACTTGCTCCTGGGTGATTCTGGATCCTGTCAAGTTGATGGTCAGTATTAAGCATCACACTTGGTTTTAGGAACTTGCTCTTTGAGAGACTTTGATCACTGACCTCTCCCGAGTCATGCATGGAGCCCTGAGCTCTTCCAGTCACAGCAAAGACTCCCTACTTGGATCTCCTGCTGTCCTCCACACTGAGACTCAGGACCTCCCCTTACAACTTCTTGCCTTCTTATGATCACAGTGGGGCATTTGCACTTTAACACACATGGCGTGTGTGTGTGTGTGTGTGTGTGTGTGTGTGTGTGTGTGTGTGTGTATGTGTGTGTTAATGCACATGCACACACTCTTACTTCCAGGCCACACACAATTTGTGGTTACAAGACTGGTAGTGGTAGGGGCAGCAACTTGGTAAAGTTCAGAGTTTGCCTCAGAAGCCCAGAGCTTGCTGAGCCACCGGGAGTGGAACTAGAGAGTGGTGTCATGGAAGAGGTGGGAAGGTATAAGGGGCAGCTGGGTGGGGAATTGGCATTAAGAATGGAACCCACAGAATAAGGAAGCTGCAGAGTACAGAGTGAGGAGAGAATTATTAAGGAAAAAGCAGACAGACAGACACACAAATAGGTCCAGTTTGGTTTTTTTCAGGCCCATCCTAAAGGCATTCCTACTCTTGTCCTGAAGGCATTCATAAAATGTCTACTATTGAAGACAGCTTTAGTTGAACTTTACAGTCTTCAACTATAGGATGGGTTCAGGGAGAGAAAGATGCTCACGCTGCCTCACGGTCGGTGTCTGCAATCTGACCACCTACAAAGTGCTGGCCCTTCCGTACCATGCTTGCTAACCAGGACCTTTCCATGGGCCACCCTCACACTTCCCCTTACTGTCCCGTCATGTGAGTGCAATGGTTTCTGGTATAAAAGCCACCAAACCAAGAAGTCTTTCCTTCAATCGAGCTGCCAGCAGAGGGATCTCACGGTGGTGCTTGGGTTCCAGTCTCAGATCCTGCACCAGAGCAGAGGTATCTGGTTACTGACAAGAGCAAGTTACTGCCCTCAGCAACCTGATGCATGGGCAGGTTCTCCCCTGTGAGCTCCTGTATCTCAGATGTGTTCATGTTCTAGAGAGATTTCTCCTGCCGTCTTATTGAATTTTTATTTGAAAAGGAAAAGCGGAAAGCATTGGATTTCTCTTAATGTTTTTAAATCCCCTCAAAGGCAACTTGAGTCTACTTGATATATTTATCTGCCAGTCTTGCTTTAATTTTTGACATAAATTATAGAGAAAATTAACATTTAGTGTTCTTAAGCATGTTTTTTAGAGAATGATAAGATTTTATACAGCAGGTAAATTTCATTAACTCACAGAAAGAAAGTGAAAGTGGCAGTGGACCTCAGGAGCTATACCCTTATGACAAAGTGTCAGTAGACTAAAATCAGCACAATAACCAACTGTTCACTTAAGGTATTTTTAACAAAATTCTCACTTTCTTCCCCTCAAGCCTTTTATAGATTTACACATTTAAAAAAAAAAAAAGAAAAAAAAACTAGAAAGGATGACAGGTTAGAATTAAAAGCAAATTGTTAAAATTTATGATCATTCCAACTTTACACCAGAGAAGTGGGTGTCTGGAAGGCTGCTTCTCCTATCATTTGCCCTGTCCTGAGCGGAATGAAGTGGCCAATAACTCTGCTCCACATAGGCTCAGCTCAAGAACTCTTTATTTCTTGAGTCAGGGTCAAAGGAGGGCTGTCCAAGTGACTGAAGCTAAGAAAGGACACAGAGGCAGCATCCTTGACATTAAATCTAGTGGATGTAATTGGAACAAAGTTGACACTCTCTACACTGTTGACTCCACACCAGTGGGGAGCCGTAAAGCTAGGTAAACTGGTGCCTTGGAGGCCAGGGGAGAAACAGGATGAACTAGAGACCACACATAAGTTCAGAGGGAGGAGACACGTGGTAAGAAATACAGAGGCATCTGAGTCTCAAGAAAACCCAGTTCCTCTAGAAACTGCATGTTCATTGAGAATAAGCATGGTGGGAAAGTGAATGTATGAATGAGCGCATGCTCCGTCTCACAGTGCATAGTGTCGCTGGCTGCCCAGTGGTTTATCTAAGAGGTAACTGCTTGCCTCCCCTCCCTCCACTTCTCCCTGTCCTTTTCTACCTCTCCTCCTCCCCCTCCTCCCCTCCCCCTCACCTTCTCTCCCCCTCCCTCCTTTGATTTCTTCCTCTTCCTTTTCTTTGCCTATTCTAACAGCCAAAACTGAGCTCATGAAGCAAAACAAAACACAAAATGCCTTTTCACTGACCTTTACTCACCTTACTCACAACTGTTTTCTTTTTTTTTTTTTTTTCAAAAACTTTATTTATTTATTTGCCTTGGTGTTTTGCCTGTAACTGGAACTACGGACAGTTGTTAGCTGCCATGTGGGTGCTGGGAATCGAACCCGGGTCCTCTGGTAGAGCAGACGGTGCTCTTAACCACTGAGCCAACTCTCCAGCCCCATCACGACTGTTTTCATCCATGCAACAACAATAAACCAACAAAAGAAAAGTGAGATCAAAAGTCAGGAAATTGATTTAGGTTCATTCACAATTCACAGAAATCTTTCCTCCTGCCCTGTGGGGCCTGCTGGGTTGGGGAGAAACCCTGTCCTTACAGCATATTTAGGTAAATGATAAAATCGCCTATTGAATTGTACCATAGCTAATGGCCAGCAGATAGCCCAGCACATGATTCTATCATTTCTTGCTGCTGTGTAAGGCTGGAAAGCACACCGCCCTAGGGCAGTGCTCAGCTTGTTCATATTTGTTTCTGAATATTCTTCCATACGATTCAAACACGGTTTAGAAAGTGTCCCTTGCCAACTGGTAGGCTGTAATCACTGTGGCACTCTCTCCCTGATTTATAGGTCACAATTATCTTTCCTCCATCATATGAAATGTCTCTTCTAATAAAAGGCCAGAGAGTGAGAGGCAGCATGTGGGCACCACGCACAGAAGGGTGATAGATTTTCCTGTGGTTTAGCAAACATTCACAAACAGGGGAAATTGGAATTGCTCATCCAATATGTTTCAGCCTCCATGGACTAGGCTAATAAAGTAACCATGGAAAAATTAAATATGTGTAAGCCAGAGCACCTTTATGGCACTTCCCAGGTTATTGCATTGTGTCACTTGTAGCAAGAACGGTTTCCAGGCTGCTAGGGGGAGAAATCGCTTTCTTTTATTTGAAAAAATGATGATATCTCAAAATATTATAGAGAAAATTGTTTCTTTGGTTTCCAAATGAGTACACTCAGACCTAAACCAACACTAAATGGGTCTCCATCATGTATTACACAACATAGTTGAAAAAGACTTTGTTTTGCGGGTATTTCCAAAAGAAACACTGCATAATGATTGAGTGTGGGTTTGTCTTTTTATTACTGTTGGTTTCTAATAGGTCAGATATGTTTGAATAAATTTATTAACCCATGAAAGCAAACATAGTCCTATCCACGTCTTTTCTCTGTAACTGAGGCCCAGTAACCATGGACATGTATTGTATTGCTGGCTAGTACCATGGACTGAGTCCACTTGGGTTTTGAAGCTGTGGTTCTATATTAAACAAACATCCCTAGCAGCATAGGGTCTGTCCCATGCATCTCTCTGCACTTGGGTGTGGCTAGCACTGCCATACAGAGTCACTGTGAGGCTAGACTATCATAGAGAGAACTTGACACACACCTGGCTTGGATTACACTCCATAAAGAGGCATTTCATGTGAGATGTCCCTGTAGCTCTGTGGATGTCCTTTGCAGTCACGTGGGGATATGCCTGAACTACCCCTGGTCATTAGCGTTCCCCTAAGTATATGCACATAAGCCTTTTTCTGTGTTTGTCAAAAGTCAGTCTTTTATTTCCCAAACATGATGTGGGGTTAAATTAAGCCCCCTTGTAGGGACAGCAGGGTAATGGACTGCTACCTCTTGATGGCTTAGTCCCTGGGCTCCATCTGACCCCTACCGTGGTATCCTCAGATTTCTGTCCCTGGACCTTTCTGGTCCATCTCATAAGGAACTAAGGCTGCTCAAAGACCAAGAGAATGTGAACCAAACTCTGAAATGCTAACTTGATTAATATTGTAGTTTTATTTATTTAGTTTAGGTGATAAACAGCTTTCTTAATTGCTGATATTCTCTCTCTCTCTCTGTCTGTCTGTCTGTCTCTCTGTGTGAGTGTGTGTGTGTGTGTGTGTGTGTGTGTGTGTGTGTGTGTGTGTGTGTGTATGTGTAGGCCAGAGACCAATATTGGCATCTTCCTAAATTGCCTTCACCTTATCTCTGGAAACAGACTCTCTCAGTACATTGACTAGCTGATGGAATCCTCCTAGTGTGTCTCCCTAGTGCTGGGATTGCATATCCCACTTTTACATAGGTGCTGAGGGCAGAACTCAGGTCCCCATACTTGGTAATTGCTTGGGAAAATGATGATGATGATGATGATGATGATGATGATGATGATGATGATTATATTGTCATTAATTGCTTTAACATCTAATCTTGCCAAGCACGGTGACCTGTAGCCCCAATCCCAATACTAAGGAGGCAGAGGCAGGTGGATTCTGTGGGTTCTAGGCCATCTCTGGCTATATCATGAGGCCCTATATAAGAAAGAAAAAAAAAATTAGCCTAGACACCTAAGTTCCAAATCCTGGGGTCAGAACTAAAGCCACAGAACCTTCCCCACAGTGGATAAGCCAGGGCCAATAGCCATAGGTATTCCTACAAAGTAGGATGTGGCTGGGTGGTGGGGTGCATGCCTGTAATTCCAGCACTGGGGAGGCAAAGGCAGGTGGATCTCTGTGAGCTCAAGGCCAGCCTGGTCTACAGAGTAAGTTCCAGGACAGGCCCCAAAGCTGCACAGAGAAACCATGTTTGTGTTTGTGTGGGGGGGGGGAGTGTACTGCTGCAGCAGAGGCTCACAGGCATTCAGTTGTGTCACAGTCTTAAATTTGACCTCTTGGCTGCATCTGAGTGTCTTCCTAGTGGTTCACAAAAATGATTTCAGTACCGCATGTGACTTCAAACAAAACCCAAGCGTCTAATCCACTTCCACCCCATGTCACAGAACAAGGGAAAGCTGTACACTTGCTTCTTAATAGAAATTCCTCTCCTCGGTGGAGTCTTTAATTCTTCCCTCTGCATTTGGTCAGAGTAAGTTTGTGATGTTGCTCTATGAGTGTTTTTCTAAGATCTACCATAAAGTATCAGCATTTTCTATACTTATTGGATGACCCAGACCTAAAATGTGGGCTTTGTATACATCGTCCAGACCCTGTGGACACCATATGCAATGTCAGCTGTTGTGTAATAACTGGAGACCCCTCTCCTGGGAGCGAGCTGCCTTGTCTGCCCTTGCTTCAATTCACAGATGAGAAGCCCTGTTGTGTATGGTCTGTGCTGTAGGGAAGAATGCCAGACTCTGGCCACATCTCCTCCCAACAGGCCCCACCTAATCCCGGCAGGGGCCAGTGAGGCTGAACACAAGCCCCAGGCATGAGAAGCCCAACCACAGTAGCATGACATATCACAAACCATAAAATATTACCTCATTTCCCAACATGTCTGTCCTCCGAAGGTACAGGCCCATCCAGTCACCAAGCTAAGTCTTCAGAATTTTGATGGAACCTTTTGGGAAAATAAAAGTAGATAATGCTGAATACAGTGTTTTTTTAGATGATGCTGATGTTAGAATGTAAGATTTTAATGTTGGCAAACAATGTATTTCAGCCACTGAGAAAATGCACAGCAGTGAAACTGTTGGGACTTTATAGAGGGAAATAATTGCTGCGTGACTCCTGGGTGACCATTTAGGAAGGAACTGATTGTCCACGTGTTGGGAAACAGAAGGGCAAGTGGGCTTCATCTTCTACCACTGATGCTTTTAAATGTCCATTTCTGTTTCTCAGACTACATTTGCCAACAAACAGTATCGATTTCATACATTTCATCATTTATAACTAAATAAAGCAGGACATCATCTTGTCAGATGTTAAAGAAAGATTATTCTGGTTTTTATCTTTGAACATCAACTTTGGGGGCATGTTTTAAGGCAAGTCAGTTCCATAATCTGTGTGTGCCTTTTCAAAATGTCCATTTCTGTCTGAATTATTATCACTGCCTGAAGCAAAATATCACTTAGCAGGTTATCAAATTTGGGGTGCTTTTGATTCTTAAAGGGGTGAGCATGGTTTGATTCTTCAGAAAGCAGCTGACCCCGTGAGGCTACCACATACAAAAGTAGGCGTTGATGGTCCTGAGTTGAAGAGAGGCAGGGATCATACTGCCTGGAGCCCCCTGCCCAGTCTTCTGCTGGTCTTTGCCTGTCTTCCCCTTGATATCTTATTCAGTCCCAGCTTCTGAATGCTTCATTCCAAACACACTCACACACTTGGGCACACACATGCATGCACGCACGCACGCCACCTGCTCTCTGCTCTACTGAGCTCCCAGCCTGCAGCTGTGCTGGGGCCCTTGGGCCTTTTCATGAAAAAATGTCAAGGCAACCTTTGACCTAGCCCCTGAGCATTGTCTTTTCCACCTCAATTCCTCTATCAAAGGAAATGAGACCATCTTCCTCTGGGCCTCCTACACACACCCACATCCTCCAAAAACAAAGAACCCCACCTCTTCACACACACACACACACACACACACACACACACACACACACACACACACACCCCCCCGTGAGTCTGTCCCCTCAGGACTTCCCTGAGGTCTATCACCTGGGGCGCCAAAATTGCTCTACAAAGTCATACACAGCAAAGGGCAAGGTTGTCCACATTTGTAAAGCATTTACACCCTTTTATCTGACAATAGCCAAGGGCCCAAATTAAAATGTAGGACAATGATGGGAAGATCAGTTGAGATCCAAGTTAACATGCTCTGAGAGTATAGTCACCTGACACCCTGCCTTGAGCCAGGAAACCCCTTTCCTTTCAGGAGCTTGGCCTTCTAATATAGTAAGCATTGCTCATCCCTAAGAACTGAGGTGAGGTCTGTAGTACACTAGACATGTGCATTAAGGAAACATGGAACTGGAGGGTTTACCACACCTGGTGATCTCCTCTAGCCCCTGGATGATGGCCTAGCTCGGTTTGTGAGCCTCCGGTCAAAGCTACAGTCTTTCCAATTAGATCCGCTTCCCTGTACCGGGCCATCTGTGACAGTGGTTCACAAACGGTGGCAACTTCAGCACAGCCCATCACAGAAGCCTTGCCACTGTCCTATCTTATCTGTGTCTCCACACCAAGGACACGTGTCTCCTTTTCCACAGCGCCTTCCAAATCAAGAAAAATTCTAGGCTGCTTTTTTTCCTGTATAAAGTTGCTCTATTTTGCTTTGGTCTGTATTGTAAACAAGCTCCTTTGAAAAGATGGATTCCTGTCGGGTAGAAACCCAGTCTTGGTATAATTTGTCATCTCTGCCCTGGGGACCCCACAGACTTTCCAGTAGAGCCAAAGACTGTGCCATGCCCCAAACTGTTTCTGAGATGCGGCCACCTCCACACTCCCCTGAATGGTTCCCAGTACCAGCTTTTCTCTGCAGAAGCAGAAAGATAACAAGAAAGAGATACGGGGTGCCAGGCAGAGAGCTTGCCGAGTATCGCATGGGTAGTGGGGAGGCCACCACCATCACGTGCCCTACAAGAAAAACATTCCCTTTTGTGTTCCATTCAGCTGTGGCTGAGAATCAAAGAAGGCTTTGGTCTCACTATTGTGCAGAGACCTCGCTCTCATAGCCCGGAGGCTGTTTTCGCCTTGGATTGTATTTAGTCACTATCTTTACAACATTGAATAAGGTTGTGTTTGCTTTTTAGGTATTTGGGGAACAGTGTTAGTTAGGGTTTTGTTTTATTTTGTTTTACATGCACTTTGTCAAAAGATATCTTACTTCCAGTCCTCCATTATTTGAATATTTTCACGCTACCGTCTATTCTAGTAGAAATACACTTCTGAGAAGCAGCCTGTCCCCTGCGCATCCATCCAGTGCTTATCTGGATGTGACCGTGGTGGAGCAGTCACTTCATCCCACCTAGCTGTGCATCCCTGGTTTCCAAAAGAAATCTAAATCTAATAAAACCCTCTCTGATATCTGACAACTTTGGGGTTTCTGAACAGTCTTGACTAAGCAAAGGCACAGTGTCACTTCCAGGGAAAGTGCTCAGCCATCTGCCAGTGCAAAGCAACACTGTGGATCCGCTTTGTTTGTAAAGAGACTCATAAGCAGAGAAGTTATTTTTCAACATAGGTGTTTCTTTAGTTGCAACAGACAAAAAAATAATATATTGATAGTGATCTGTCACCTGTACACCAAGCCACATGTCTTCTCATGGTGTCTGGGCCAACACTGCACCTGCAGTGTAATGGTTACCCTCAAACTTAAATTTCTTACTGTATCCCAACATTAATAGTTTTAAGAGATCAAAAAGCAAGAAATATATCCAATTTAAAGGTAAATATATATAAAATGGGAAGTATTCATTTTTAAAAGACACAAGAGCCTCTTACTAAGATCATTAAACTGGGCTGACACATTGATTCCACTGGTTTGTGCTTGCTGATGAGCTGATATTATCAATATAAATTATAAGTATGATACTGACTGAGAAGTTCACTTTTTGTATTGACATGAGCCTTTTTGAAGATGGCAGACTCTCTCCCTCCTGCACAGGCTAGCAAAGAAGGCAGTGATGCCATCTTCAGACTTAAAGCCCACCCGGACTTGTGACTGACTAATGCCAGTGGGAAGAGACAGCTTGCCCAAGTGAAATGGATGACCAGTAACCGTCCTTTGGACTAGCTCCTTTATGCAACCCAAAGTCAAAAAGCATATATTTACACTGGCAGCCTTTGTGTTCCCCTGGGAAGGAAAGGGAGAGCAGTTTTGAGGCCGAGGGGAGTAGAAGTAGGGGTATCTAGATGGTTTGAGGAAGTATGTTCAATATACTCCCTCATGACCTTCTGCATACTCAGTCCTCACCATTGGGAGTGTCCATAGCAAAGGCCCTTGCCAGTATCACCCATTTGGACCACTGACATCATTCTTCCACAGATACATTTCCCAATTAGCCATCACATGCCCCCCCCCAAAAAAATGACAGTTCTACCATGACATTGGATGGGCATCAGAGCAACTGGAGAACAGGAAGTAAAATACTAGAGACTTTTGCCCACCAGCTGCCTGGTAATGAACCCCTCCGCATTATCAGTATGCCACCCCCATTTTATAAGAATATGTGGCTATGAATTATCAGAAGAAACAAAGGGAGTCTTCTCCACCCTGCTCATACCCCTCCAGGCAAGTGAAAGTAACACTGCTACATCTGCTTCATAGAATTCCACATCTCGATAAAAACTCAAACGTGTGAAGTCCTTGCCAACAATATCTGCAATGCCAGCTCTGCCTTCAGGAGTTTTGTGCCTGCCCCGGATGCCTCTGTGATTTCACCATATCCTTACCTCGGCATTTTAGCAGGTAGATCCTAAGCTAGGTGTCTACATCTGTCTAGTCTGAGATCATCTTCAGCCAGTGACTCTAGTACCGTAGGTCCTGCCTGTCATGTTCCACAGCTTCCTGCTACTTGTCACATCTCATGAGGTCTTCGTCACAGTTGACAAAGGACATATGTGCCTAAGTCCAGTAACTGGTCCATCCTAACCCTTATCTATAGAACCACTGCACCAGGTTAAATCTCCAAAGAACAGCGAACAGCTAGTACCTTTCCTGCAATATAGAGTCCTCTGTCCATGGGCGTCAGTCATGACAGGCTCCATGTCCTATGCTGGTCCTATAAAGTGTGCTGCCCTGTGGTGTCTCAGCCACCAGAGGTTGTGTGATATGCTCAGACACACCCATACAATTAAGCCACCTCACAGTGTATCTCTCAGAATGTGGGCATCATTGAGCCGTGTGTGACCATCCTATGAACACTGAGCAATCGGGACATCTGAGGTGGAGTGAGAGTCCACACAGAACCATTATACTTTCTTTAGTGGCTGTGCAGCATTGGGTGAATCACCTAACCTTCATTGTTTCTCAAAACTCAGAAATAACCATCATCATGATCTCAAGGCTATTGTGATATTACATACATGTGACTAGTGTAGCTGGCTAAAAAGACCATCACAGCCCGTTCACTGTGGTTCCTCATCTCTCCAGTCAAAAGTGCTGACTCCACCTGTAACCTCCTTGTGATCCCATGAACAGGCAGGCCTCCTCCCAGTCCTCCTGTGCAGGCAGTGTCTGCCAGCATGAGACAGGCTTCGCTTCTGAGAGACCAGTAAACCTCCCGTCCACCCACTGCCAGAATCCCATCATGACAGCCTAGTTTTCCCCTCTATACTTTCTATAATCTTATCAATTCCACATAGAAGTGAAATCCTGCAATATTTACTTTGTAACTGACTCACCTCAGCATATGTGCTCTAGGCCAATGCAAGTATAGCATTACTTTTTCAGGTTGTATAATATTTATGCGTGTGTGTGCGCGCGCGCATGTTTCTTCTCTATCACTCGTACAGCCCATTTTGATTTCAACAGCATCAAAAAAAAAAAAAAAAAAAAAAAAAAAAGTTAGATGCTAAAAGAACCCAGAAGGGAAAAAGTTTTATGACAGTTTTAAGAAACATCCTGTAGGTTGGGATCTAAAACCATTCTGTAGTTTCTTGAACAAATAGAAATTTTTTAAAATTTCAGAACAAATGTTTAAATCTCTGTAAACACTGAAGATTTTAGAGCAGGGAGGAACGTTGGATTGTCTCTCCAAAGCCGCCTCTTTTATGGGACAGGAAACAGGCCCAGAAAGTTGCGCATCTGGTTGCCTGGCTCTGTAGAACAGTAGCAAACGATCTCAGAGTTAAAGCTGTCTGCACTGCGGACCAGGCTTGACCACACTCTCCATTTAGAAGTATGATGCATGTTCACAGGGCCAGAGTAACGGGAGAAGAGGTTAGCAACACAAAACCACCTCCCCTCGCCAGGTGCCTCCCTAAGCCAGAAATTCCACCCTTAGGTCATCATTCTCTCGGCTAAGACATTTCTGCCAGTCTCGCCTCCAATGGAAAAACCAAGCCCAGCCAGAGCTGAAGGGACTGCGGGGCCGAGGGACTGGGGCGGGGACTAAACTCATTTGTCACAGCCACTAAAGCAAAGGCTTCAAATTCCACCCTGCACTGACAAGCTGATACATTGTTACTCAGTCTTGAAGGACAAAGAAGTTGTGATCACTAATGTCAGCACACAGTCCGGGTTCTTCAGCTCGGGGGTGGTGGGGAGAGTGTGTGGGCTTGGGGAATGCAAAGTGCCCTTTGTACAAGGTCACTGTCCAAGGCAAGGTGACCTGAAGGCCATGTAGACAGTGTGAATGAGGTAGCACCTCTGCTCAATCTGGATCCACTTCAAGCCACAGGACTCTGTTGACAGGAGCAGTGTCACCTGCCTGTGAAGCAGGAGCAATCAGAGCAGAGATGAGCCCCAGCCTCCGACATTGCCTGGGGCCCTGGTTTTCTTAATATGTTCTTTCCCAGTCAGCTACATAATTACATAAACCACAGGCTTTCTCAGGCAGGATCCCTTTGCAATCAGGGTGAAACCTTAGCTGCAGTGCAGACGAAAGAGCTTGTCACACTGAGAAGTTAGTTGCATCACCTGGATGTAAATCCACCATCCTCCAAGGACCCAGGACCCTGCGTCTGTGTCCCTGGCAATGCCCCTAAGTCCAGCCACAGCCTTAGTGCTATGCAGATGCAACTGCTCTTGAGATGTGAGGAAGGGGGAGAGGGCAAGGAAAAAGAACGTGCCACCAGTATGCAAGGACGGAACCTTGCTATGGGGAAATCTGCCTGGCTCAGTGTCCGTCAAAGGGTGTACAGAAGGCTACTAGGCAGGCAGATGACCTGGTCCAGGTTCAGAGGTGGCTGATGGGTAGTGGCCACTAGAATGCCTTGCGGCCACCAGCATGGTCCTCTAGAGTAAACCCAGGCTTTGAACAGGATGCTGAGCTTCGCTGATGGCATGTGCACCTTGGCAGGAGGTCACAGGGAAGGTGAGAGCCTGAGCCTTGGGACAAGGCCTGCAGCCCGGTGCAGTGACTTCTGTACAGGTCTGGGTTTTGAACCACAGAACTGATTGATCACCATTAGCTATGGAACTTGCCCTCCTGCTTCTGGTCTTCAGAAGTCACCCTCTCTGGCATAACACAGTATTACACTCTCTAATTTTGTATAGAGTCTTAAACATATATGAATAGTCTTCACTTAGCAGACAGGAAGGCTATGTATCTAAAATAAACTTTGCCCTAATAGGAGGCATCTCAAAATTATGTATCAGTTAATCTTCCCACATTAAATTCTAAATGCCTGTCTGAATCCCAGCTCCTAATTCAGTGTCTTTGTGTCCTAATGATGCAGCCCTAAGTACTCAGCCAGCACATATCTGCATCTGCAGAGTGGCTAGGGTAAGAGAGAACAGAGTAAACCAAGACATGGGCAAACTAGATGGCCTACAGTTGGTGAGAAATCCCACAAATACAAAGTAACAATCTGAGAATCCAGAGTAACTGAGGTGCAATTTAAAGCACCCAGGGAAGACCTGGACATGATGGGGACGTGGAAATTACACAGAAGAAAGCATGTGGGAGGCCTTGAGGAGACATGTCTGGGTTCTGAGACCATGGGAAGAGATAAGAAGGGAAGTGAATGGCCAGCAGCTCAGGTTCAAACGAATTCACATGGACAGTGATGGTTTGTAAGGCTCACAGCTCAGACCCAAGTACAAGAAAGGCTGCTTGCATATCTGTGGAGAACAGATGTCCAACGTGATGGCAGCTGCCACGTGTGTGTCCTCAGCTTCCTGTGGTGCAAGGCACTCTGGGCATCCTGAGCTGGCAGACACAGGGTTCTCTGCCTCCTTCATGTGGTCCACTCCCAAATGATAAGAGTCCTTGGATTTGAGCTCACCCCAAGTCCAGGATGCATTCACAGCAACAGTTTCAACTTCTGTAAATCTGAAAGATGCCCTTTTGTAATTATCTTTATTTTTTTTTTTTTTGTATTGCCTACAATTTCATGTTTGTTCACTTTGCATACTGACTATTCTTACCAACTACCTCCTTTCTACTCCCAGGCACCCTCACCACAGATCTCTCTCACTTCTCACTCATGTCCATTTGTTTTGTTTTGTGACCCACTGAGGTCAATCAGGGCCTCCTGTCTGACCGTCTCCATTGGAACCTGGTGGTCTCAGCAGTTAAAGGCAGGGACTCACCCTGCTCTTTTTTAAAATCTATCAAAATCCATAGTTGAAAGGTAAAAGGCAGGACCCTAGGAACCCTACCTGTCTTCCTTAACTGTCTGTGAACTGTCTTGTAAGGACTCAGTCTTACTGTGACTTGGTGATTACAGTAGTTGTTTTATGTGTAGGGAATGGCTTTTCAGAGCCCTTCACCCCGTTGTCTTCTTGGCTTCCATATGCTCCACTCTTCCTCAGTGCCCCCAGTCCTTGGAAGGATTGTACTCCTTTAGAGCTGGGCCCACATCCATCATTTGATGTCTGCATCTTGTGAAGCCGTGAGTCTCAGATCCCTGATGAAGGCTAGGAGGTGCTCTGGTGTATGCGTATAAACACAGGTGTTTAGAAGGCATTGGCTGCTGTGACAGCTTAGTTAACCATCAGAAGTATGCTCCCATATGGGTCCACCCCCTTCCCATGCCTGAGCTTACAGTAGTAGGCACTGATTCCCCCCAACCTCGGCCGCCCTGTGGAGTGGGTCCTGATCCCTTCAGAGACTAGCTCCTCTACAGCCAAATTGCTGTTACAAAGATGGGCACATCTTGCTTTCCAGCTTGTTTCTTCACACTTTTAATTCTAGTTAATCCCCACACCCTCATCTACATGTTGTACTATCTATCCCCCCTCCCCTAACGTAACCATTACCCTCTCCCTCCCTACACCCCAGCCCCTGCCTTATTCCTCTTGTTTCCTGGCTTTTACACAAATACTCATATTGAACACACTGTATAAAGAGTTGACACTAAGATCCTCATAAGAAAGAACATGCAATGCCTATTTGCACCTGGATCACACCGTTTAATATAATCCTTTTTAATTCCATTCATTTTACTGAAATTTTTGTGGTTTCATGTTTCTTTACACCTGGGTCATACTCCACTGTAAATATGTACCACATCTTCATTTTTCACTCATCAGCTGCAAATAGCTGTTGTGAGTGAGTAGTAAGCGTGATGGGCAGGTGTTTCTGTGGTGGGATGCAGATTCCTTTGGGGATAAGCCCAGGGATGGTATATCTGGGTTGTATGGTAGTTTTATTTTTAATTTTTTTCAGAAATCTCCAGACCAATTTCCAAGGTGGCTGGACTAGTTCACGACCAGCACATCCATCACAGCAGCATTTATTGTTACTGGTGTCCTTGGTGATGGCCATTCGGCCTGGGGAAAGAGGGAATCTTTCATTTTAATCTGCACTCCCCTAATGACTACTGATATTAAACATTTTCTAAAGTGTTTCCCAGGCATTTGTATTTCTTCTTTTGAGAACATTCTGCTTAGTCTTGTAACCTATTTTTCAAATCTGGATTGTTTGGTTTTGAGGTGTTTAGGTTTTTTGAGCTCTTTGAATATCCTGAATTCTGATCCTCTGTCAGATGAAGAGCCAGCAAGGGTCTTCTCTCTGTGGGTAGCCTTCTCACTTGATTGACAGTTTCCTTTCCTTTGCTATTTAACCTCATGAGACTCAGTGTGGATTGCTGTTCTGTTCTCCTGTTCTGGCTTATATCTATCTACCTACCGGTCAGCTTTTTCCTTTAGTATTTTTTGAGTGTGAGGATCCTCTCTGGGGTAGGTGAATAGAGTTACAATGTAACTGGCTTGGAACTCACTTTGTAATTAGGATGATATTGAACCCGGATCCTCAGGCATTTGCCTCCCGATTGCTGGGATTACAGTCTTGCACACCCACCTCCCAGAGAGCTCTTTCCAAAGTAGGTCACATCCATGGGACTCAGGCAGGACTTGGCAAGAGAAACTTCATCAGAAACTTGCACTCAGGAGTACATTGGTCCATTCATCCGCAGGAGATCTACATGTGGATTTGAGAAGGGCCAAGGAAGCAGAGACCACATAGGAAATCACTTTCTAAGAGGTGAGACTTGGCTAAACAAGTTAGCAGCGGCAGAAGCAGCTGAGGAGAGTGGAGGTTACAAAGGACAGAGGTGGCCGTTGCACCAGTAAACACATAAAAACATGTTCAACACGCTCAGCCATGAGGGAAGTACACCGAGCACATGGAGATCCCACGTCATCCTAGTCAAAATGGCCGTCCTCCAGAAAACAAGTACAGGTTGAGGAGGATGCCAGAAAGGAGCCTTCACCCACTGCTGGTAGAGATGTGTGCTGCAGGGCCAGCATGGAAACCAGAGACTGAGAACACAGCAGCCATGTGACCGAGCCTCCCATTAATGGAGCCAACTCCAACAGAAGCACAGTCAGCATATTAGGGATGTCTGCCATGTTGACTGCTGTGCTGTCCCATGGCTGAGTTATAGAATTGGCCCTGGTGAAATCACACACACACACACACACACACACACACACACACAATTTAGCCATAAAGAAGGAAAGAAAATGGATAGAATTGGAGATCACCATATAAAGGAAAATAAACTAGACTCAGAAAAACAGTGTACATTTTTGCTCACATAGAATCCAGATCATACAGTTGTTTTAAAGATAAAAAGAAGAGTACTGTTTGGGAAAAGAAATGGGGTCCATGGTAGAGACAAGGGGTCCATTATCTGATGCAACTGTTATAGAGCAATCAAAAAATAAAAGCTTTGGCTGCAGAAGACATTGTGTCTGACCCTTCTGTGGTTTTCTCAGGACCACCGTGCTATCTGAGCTTCTGTGTGTGCCTATGAGCCCCATAGACTAGGCCCCTTCTTCCTTTCCTTGCTTAGATTACAGAAATCTGTTCAATTTAAGAATAGTTTGTGTCCCCACTCAGAAATCTTATCAGTAGATTTATAAATCGTGAGGAAGATGAAGATTTCAGCGCTGATTCTTTCACGTCTCTGTGCATTAACTGGAATTTTCAGAACACTGTTAAGTAACCATCCTTGTTCCAATTTTTAAACTGAACTTAGTGAATCTACCCATTAAGCACATTACGGGTTGTTTTTTTCTTTTTACTATGATAGACCATGCCTAGTATTTCAGAACCTCACGCCATTTCTTCTACATGAGGAATCTGGAACTTACATACGGTCATCTGCTCAGCTGAGACAAGAGGCAGCGGCCCTGAACCCAGACTCCTGTTCCTAGCCCTGTGTGCTTTCTCAAGCCAGGCAGACAGATAACTTGGACACATGCATCTGGAAGGCAGCAGGACCTCAGGTCCTGAGACCACAGGAAGGTTTCTTGGGGGCTCTCCTAGAGTTCTGTGCTCCCAAGGCCATTCCCAATTGTCCCCACCCACTATGATAGTTAAGACTGGTTAGATGTGCCTACCAGCCATGGGTCCTCCAAACTCACGTCACCTCTAACATCCTCAGCTCTCATCCTCCAGGTTCCCTCAGGTCCTCTCAGGTCCCTATTCCTTGACTCAGCTGACCCAGCCTGATGTCACTCCAGCCATTCCACCCATGCCTCACTTTGGGCCTGAAGGAGACTGACTAGCTTCTAGAGTGTTCTACTCTGGCATCAGGTTCTGAGAACTGCTTCTCATCTTGTAATCTCTTCCCCACCCCTGCATTTGTCCCTTCCTCATTTGGGTGAGGAGTCCTACCACAGCCGTCCTCTGAGGCTGGGGAGGGGGTTGGGACGCTGAGGAGAAAAGAAGTCTGCCATGCTCTTGGAAGGCCACTGAATCCCACGTGTGAAACTCCTACCCTCACAAAAAGGATTCTCTGCTCTGTCACAGGACTGGGAAGCCCTTCAGCTCCTCCAGGGCAGGCATCCTGTTGCCTCCATGTTAGATATATCTGCCTTCATCTTTGGGACCCCTCTGCAGTGTTGCCCAATGCCCGAGGACTGCAGATCCTCTACTCACTGACATCCAGGCAGGCCATCCCCAGAGCCCTTCCCATCCTCGGGTCCTTGGCAGGCCCCTGTCCCGCCCCACCTCTAATTTTCTTCCTTTCTTACAGGCACCAAGCACATGGGTGGGGATTGTCCTGGTGCCTTCCAGGCCTCCCTGGCAGCACACACAAAGAACAAGTGTCAGTTGGTCTCTAACTCCGCTATTACTCATAACTCAGTCCTCCAAAGCACTGAGATTTTTCTGCTCCTTCTTTCCACAACTCTGGCAACTGTACTTTTGTGGCTATTGCCATTCTATTTTGGTTCCTAATTGCTATTGTGGGAATCTGTGCCAATCTGTGTGCTCCCTTCAGATGTAAATGTGTTATGCAAATGTAGTCTGGGGCCCTGAGAGGGACCCTGTGACCATCCCTGGGTAGAACATTGGCTGGGGATGCCGAGCAAAGACAATCCCCTGACCTCCTTCAATGCCAGCTGCTCTGAGAAGGCTTCCTGTCTCCAGGCCGCCTGCCCTACTCCCCAAACTGAATTTAAAGAGCTCACACAGAAAGCTGCTTGGGGCTCACACTGCTTGGAATGTGTGCCTCTAGGGACCTGGGCAGGCTATTTAACTGTACTTCCTTTAGGGTCTCAGGACCATATAGGTGAAGGGGATAGTATATACAGGAACTTTAAAAAAAAAAAAATTACCTGTCTAGAAAATGTATTAAAGTAGTTTGTAACCAAGTGGCACTGCATCGGGACAGACCTTGCCACCCCACCGAGAGCAGGATCCATCCCCAGAAGTCCTCCTGTCCTCATCCATGGGGCCTATGCTGCCCTCTCCTCCTGCCAGCCAGCCACCTCACCTCTGCCTCCTTGCCCTTCTACCGAGCGAGCAGAGAACACACTGTCCCCTCTCTGGGCATTAACTGTCTCAGAGGATTCCTAGGATCTAATAGCAATCTAGTCCACAGAAAGTTCTCACCCCGTAAATTCATAAGCCCATTAGGCGTGTGACCTTGGGCTCTACTGTGCCAGACACTCTTCTAAGCTATGGGCAGGATAAATTTACAAACCTTTTTGCCCAGATTAGCGCTTCTAGTTTCAATGTTGTTTATTGGTGTTATCTTTGAATGTGAGGGAAAAAGTTACCACAAATATATAGAAATGTATTCTATAATAATCTGGACTCTGGGAAAATGCCCCCAGCCCATGATGTTGAGCTATTTGTCTTTATTCACTGTGTAGTATTATTTAAATCCCCACAGTTCTGCTATATCATTCTGAATTTGAGAGAAAGTACAGGGAACTCATCTCTTCTAAAATATCATTTATGTTGTAAAGTGCAAGAGAAAAAAAATCAAAAACCTTTCAAGTGAAAATTAACTTAAGAGAAAGTGTTTTCTTAGTTCCTCTCTCCTGGGGTCCCTGGGAGGAGATATGTGTAGAAATGCACACTTGAACTCTGAATCAATCCAGGGGAAATCCCTTCATGTAGGTTCACTGTAGCTTCGTAATTACCCAGCAGCGCATAGTACCTGATCAAACTGGAATCTCTTTGATCAACTCAGTGACCATGCCACCTCTCTTTATTTCATGTCTAATAACAAATCACAGATTAGCACATGTCCATGAAAGCAACTTATGCTTCAGCTCTGACACTTGGATGTTCCATGAGCATATCCCCTGCACTGGTTCTATCCAGACCTGCAGACAGCAGTCTTTGCCTTCTCAGGGAAGAAACAGATCTGCCCTACCTGAAATATGAATTTGCATAATAGTGGAAAATAAATTTATACTCTTGCCTAAAGGCCTCAGGTTTTAACAACTTCTAAGTTGGATATTTTGCCTCTCCGAGCCACACAGAGACCTGTAACCTATGGCTAAGACTTTGAGGAAAAATTGCCAAAGGCCTCTAGTGAGGCAGCCATTGTAACAAAGGACCTCATTCCCCAGATTCTAACCATGGGTGTGAGGATCATGTGACCTCCACATTTTCCTTTCCCCCAGGTTGACAGCCTACAGAGCACTACAGTGAAAGATCTTTTACCCTGAGGCACATCGCTCTCCACACCCCTTTTAGTGACAAAGCTTTTAGCCATCTCCCTTGTGCTGGCAACAACTGGGAAACTGTCTCAAAGGACTTACAAGATATTCCCCACCGATTTCAAGAACTAATGACCTAGAGTAAGGTTAAAAATGGCATTCTCCCAAAACAATTTATGAAAGGCCTATTACCTAGCAATTTCATATTCGAATGCAATTATGTTCATGTTATTAGTACATCATGAATGGTACTAATATGATTATTGTTTTGTGTGGTATTACAGGAAATTGATTTAAATAGATTTACATATTTTTCAGATAAAGGGCACTGCTAAGGTAGATAAATAAGAAATTTGACATTGCTTTGAAAACAAACAGCGAGACAAAGCTGAGTTAGATTCCATTTGCAATGCTAGCAGAGATATTATATTTTATAATTTCAAAGAGGTTTTGTTGTTGTTTTTAAAGGAGTAATTGGACTTCCCCTCACTAGTTCCCTCCACAGTGCTTTTAGCTCTCCTTAGAGCCGAGTAAGGATCAAGGTATAAAGAAACATCTTGTCCCAGATTTGCCCAAGTTCAGACACTACACTATTTAAACTCACCTGCCTAGTTCTCAACCCATGTCATCTGCAAGTGGAGTTTATTAAATCAGATCAACCAGGTTCTGAGGAAATGAGGCCAGACCTCCAGAAGAGGGGTCTCTCTGAAGCTGACTGAGCCGGCTGACTTCAGCATCCAAAGAGCACGTTATCAGTCTGGAGACAGTCACCCTTCCAGCAGCAGCTCCACATTCACTATGCTCCTGTGATGCGCCAGCTCTACAAACTGTGCTCTGCTATTGGGACCAAGCCTAAGAGATCACAGCCCTCCACCAAAACACATACCAGGGTGACAGACAAATCACCTTGATGGACCTAAAAGGTTACCCAAGGGTAAGATCTTGGCTAGGCCTGAACAGAGTCCAGACAAGGCATCTGAGGTCAGGTGGGCTGTGAGTGTAACAGGAGAAGGGGAACTGGCCACATGGAGGCAAAAGGCCGGGGAAACAGAGTGACCCTACATGGGAAAGGCCGCTCACTGAAAGGAATCCGGAAGCTGTGTGCAGTAGCGGGAGAATAAAGATGTTAGGAAAGGAGCCTGGCCTAGCATGGGAGAGGTCTGAACCTTTGAGAAGATGGCTGTCGTCTCTCACCCAGTAATGTCAGAGGATCTGATGAGCTAGTCAGTTCCAAAGCACACAGCTATGTCTG
Organism: Sigmodon hispidus; assembly: GCA_004025045.1. Taxonomy (NCBI): domain Eukaryota; kingdom Metazoa; phylum Chordata; class Mammalia; order Rodentia; family Cricetidae; genus Sigmodon; species Sigmodon hispidus. The sequence continues at coordinate 52,885 of PVIH01010206.1, read as the reverse complement.
TGCCAACACTTGATGGTCTGCAGTCAGAGACTGAAAGAGTTCTGAGGAACAGAGGCTGACACACTTGCCGTGAGGCCCCAATGGAAACTAGATGGATGGATGGATGGATGGATGGATGGATGGATGGATGGGCACATAAATGTCCAAGTAAATGAATTCACTCTTCCTTCAATGGATGGAATTCAGGGTTCCTAAACACACTGGTAGCTTTGTCCTGAGTAGCTACTTCATTCCCAAGCATATGACTATTGTGTCTACAAAGTGAAAACAGGTCCTGTGCCAGGCAGTGGTGGCACATGCCTAAATCCCAGCACTCAGAAGTCCAAGGCATGTGGGTCTCTGAGTTTGAGGCCATCCTGGTCTAAAGAGCAAGCACACAGAGGAACCCTGTCATGAAGAAAAACAGGAAAGAAAGACAAGAGCCGAGGAGCTTCTCTGTGTTTTTCAGGAGCACCAAGGCTTCCTCTTTGAAGGGAGCTAGGAGGAAGTTCCCTCAGTCTCTGCCTATGTGCCTTGATAGTCATGTGACTAAACCTCCCCAAGGGCAGAAATGTGAACGATGGTGATGATATTCCTCCGTGGGTGCTCCGGAGTCACTGAGCTTTCCCGGAAGCTGTCAGTGCGGCTGCTGCTATGGACCCAGTGAGTTGTTTCTTATAGTAACAAATATTTCCAACCTCCATATAAGATAAAGAAGATTCTTGGTTTTCTTCAACAGAGAAAATTCTCCTGTTTTTTCTTTAATACAGCCATTTATTTCCAAGTACCTAGTTGACCTGGGAATGATCAGCACACCAGGGTTTTACTTTAATGGAAGCAAATCTATCTCATCTATCTTGAGATCTGTGTGCCGGAAGAGGGCACCAGATGGCAAGATAGAAGGTTGTGAGCCACCATGTAGTTGCTGGGAATCGAACCCGGGTCCTCTGGAAGAACAGTCAGTGCTCTTAACCTCTGAGCCATCTCTCCAGCACCCCTGTCCTCACTTTCTAATAATTAGTAGTAATGGACAAACTCCCTCCCCCAAAAAATCCATTTATATTTAATTGAGTTATGAGTTGTGTCTGGCTAAACTCTTACAAGGCCATTACAAAGTTTTTCTGATGCTTCTCTTACTGGTGGGTTTGTCTGCAAATATCAATCAAGAGTTAAACATGCAGTGGTGGAGCACTTGGGAGGCAGAGGCAGGCAGATCTCTGTGGGTACAAGTCAACCTGGTCTACAAAGCAAATTCCAGGCCCGTCAGGGCTATATAGTGAGACCTTTCCCCCCAAACAAATAAACAAACAGATGTAAAAATGTAATTGCATCTACCCCACAGTTTCAGAACATATAAAATAACTGTAGAATCAGAAACTAAGTTTAGATTTCAAAATATAATGATGGCATGTAAACAGTATGCCCTCCTCAGAGAACACCGTACAAAGGGAAGAATCGTTGATAGTTACTATCAAGAGATCTGTCCATCTGAACTGTCTGGCCAACTGGGGAGGGAACTGTCTTGTGACATAAGTGAGACACTTGCCTGGAGATGCCAGACAGGACAGGGAAAAGTCAGGAGGGTCAAGACTAGCAGTATGCTAGCTCAGAAGCCCCAGGTTCTGGGCCTCTGGGTTGACCTGTGTGGTAGGGGGGCATTGACCCTGACGCTCCCTAACCTGTGCCCATCCTGTGCTTGGAGCAAGGCTACATGTTGATAGTGCTGTATATTTTGCTGCTGGGAAGCTGGGAAAGTTAAGGTTTGTTCAGAATCTCATAGTCAGGCTGGTGTGACACCCAGCCTCCCACTCCCAGGTTTCTACTCCTTTTTATCTGCTGTCAGTGCTGGGGCTATCAGCCAGAGGTGTGGGGAGTCCCTGTCCCCCACCACTTAATGATCACCTTCTCCCTTCCTGACCTTAATCCCTCACCATGCTCAACTTTACCACAGAAAAGGCCTAGACATCAGGGCCCCAAAAGCCTGGTCAACCAAACCGCAACCTCCTTATAACAAATGAGTTTGTTCATTAATTTACCATGTAACTACGAGGTACCAAGTATCTTAACCTATTGCACAAACTTTAGTTAGCATATAATGAAAACTCAGAGCCAGATATTGGGAAAAAACTGGAATATCAGAGAGAGGGAATAGTCAATTCTCACCCAGTCAACTTCTCAGGCCAAACAAGGTAAGAACTATTCTTCAAGGGTCCTTGGTCTGACTGAACCGTCTACAGAATGAATTTCTGCCATCACTTACCTTATATATCTTTCCTGCCCAGCTATTTCACTTCCTGGTCCAACTCTACATCATAATCCTAGAGTTAGGATTAAAGGTATGAGCTACTACTACTTGGCTGTTAGGACTTGAACTCACAGAAATCCAGAACTATCTCTGTCTCCTGAGTGATGGGATTGAAGGCCTGAGTCACCACTCTTTGACCTTCATGGCTTGACCATGGGTGATTCTTTTCTCTGATATTCCAGGCTGATTTTATTAAATAGATAATATATCAGCACATTTACCTTAACTACCAAGTCAACCTACAAGGACAGGAAGCATCTTAAATTCCAGCTCTGCTGAGAGACTCCTTTTCAAGATTATATGTCCCTACAGGACTACAGCTGTGCATTCATTCTATGTGGCCTTCAAGCCACCACACATCCGAAAGGTCATCTGGTGTGACCCAGATTTCATTCAGAAGATATTTCAGAGGACCTAAAACACCAGATTAAAAAGTGTGTCAATTTTATTTACACTGACAGATCCAAATTCTCAGCTATTCCAAAATGCTTTAAAATAGCTTATTCTCAGAAGACATCAAACCAGCCTCCACCCCCACTCCCCACCCCACCCCCAACCCATGGGATGTAGATTATTTGCTAAGAGTGAAGGCTAAGTGAACAGACTTTGGCACATTCCCTACAGATTCCTACTCCTCATGTAACAGAGGCACTCCTAATTTTTCCCAACCTCCTTCTACAGTGGCAGAGGAGAGATAAATATTCAGAACAGTTATTTACCACCAAACCACTTTTAATTCTGAGAAGACTGTATAACAGATAAGATGCTGATATTCTCAATGTGTGGCTTTGGAAAATATTAATTTAAGAGACCAGGAGGTTATCCAAATGACATATAATTGCAGTGCATTAATTTTAACAGAAAAGCCAGAATCACTTGGGACTTGGAGATATTTAAGTATTATACAAAACAAAATTCCATCTAAGTAATGTGCAGTTTAAAATCTTAAAAACAGAAACACTTTATTTACAAACATTTTACTCCAACTTGTACTGTAGTCAAAGCCATTTACTTTGTTTCTCTCAGAAGGTATCAAAAGTTCAAGGTAATGCTCATGGTTTTTCTTGACAGCTAAGTCTATTATTTTCCCCATTTTCATTTATTATCTATCTATCTGCCTATCTATCTATCTATCTATTTATCTATCTGCAGCTGTGAGCTGCAACTCCAGCCCCACTGGGCTTCAGCTAAGTCTCTCGGGGTCACGGCCTGCCTGCTTTACTCTTAAGCAGTCCTGTCTCAGAAGCAGGACTGTGGCATATGGATTGCTGTTCTCTGATTTCCTCACCCCAACCCCTATCTCTCTGCCCTGGACACCAAGGAGCCCTCGGGAATCTCCTATCCCATCTCCATCTCCCCATAGACACACTGCGATTGCAGATACATGCATTTCTGCATCAGAATTAATTAGGTGAGGTCCAGGGCTTTGAACTCAGCACCTTATGCTTGTATGTCGAATACTTTATCTATGGAACAATCTCCCCATCCCCAGTTTGGATTTTTGAAACATGACCTCACTGTGTAACTCAGGTTGAACTCAGCTTGTGACCCTTGGCCTCAGCCTCCCAAGCGTTGGTGGTAGCACTGTGCACTACCGACCCTTCACAATCTGCCTTCCCTTTGCTCTTTCCAATTTGATGTCCATTTCTACAACTTTTCCTTTTACCTCTTTCCTATTGTTCATCAAACCACTTTTCATTACCTCTGGTTGCCCCATGCCTGTTTCCTGACATGTTGGACTTTGATTTTCAAAGTTTTATTCAGTTGTGAGCACCTTACTGTTCAGTTCAATTATTACTCAGTCAAAGACTTTGTTGTCCTTAGAGATTTGTGGCCATGTGTGTGCGAGCCTATGTGTACATATGTGTGTGTCCTCTCTCCACATTCTCTCTATACTATCAGTCTTATGATGGCTTTTGTTTCAAATTGTTTACTTTCAAAGTGAGTTGGATCTTCAGCCAATTGGAAAAGCTTCCTATGGGAGAAGATCCAGTCATAGAGATAGATTATTCTTGTATTATTTTATTTGGGAAAAAAATCATTTTCTCTGGCTCCCTAAACCAAAGTGACAGAGGTGGTAGGTACTTTTAGCCCATGTTTTAGCCATGTTTAGTTCACTATTGCATCTTGAGAAGTTTCCTGTGCACCTAAGACTTTCAAGTGACTGTCTCGCCTTCATAAATATATTTGGGGGCATTGTCTGTAGGTAGTTTTTCATTGAAACTGCCAGCTCTCCAATAAACAACACGGATGAAAAGTTATTATTAATTATAAATGCCTGCCAAAGCTTAAGGTTGTTACTAACTCTTACAATTTCAGTTAGCCCACTTATATTAATCTATGTTTTGTCTCATAGCTTTTTACCTTTTTTAGCAGAGCATGTTCACCTTTTTTCTCTCTGCTTCTTCTGGTGGTTCACCTTCCTTCCCCTTCCCAGCATTCTCTCAGTCTGACTCTCTCACTTAACCTCTTCCTGACCAGCTATTGTCTAGTTAGTTCTTTATTGAACCAATGAGAACAAACATCTTCACGGTGTACAAAAGAATCATTCTACAGCAATTCTCTGAAGAATGCCATGACTAAGCTAGTTGTGCCTTTTCAATGCATCTTCCCTATATTTCTAGTCTGGACAGGTCTGGACAGCTACTGCCCCAGGCTCCCCTTGATATTCCAAGATCTGGCAACTGTTGTTAGCTCAGGGATATATATTTGCCACATTAGTGCGATTCCCTGGTCCTGGAAACATTTTTATGACATTTCCTGCTCTGAACCTTTGGACTATCTCACTCTTGACTGCCATAAGTGATCTCTACTGCATATCCCCAAGCATGCTCCTGATAGATCTTGCCTGTATATGACAGTCCTGATGTCCTGATCTTACTCAGACTGATGGGTTCGAGCTGTATACAACTCATGCTGCATATAGGGCTGGAAGAAGCAGTCACTTCCTGGAAAGGCAAGCTTACTTTAGGATGTCTTTCTTCTCAATGAGAAATCATCTAACGTGTTGGCTTAGTCCATCTTGGCTGTCATAACAAAATACCATAGGCTGGATAATTTAAATATCAGAGAACTATGAACCCATCATGCTGAAGGCCTCAAGTCCAAGATCAGTGTCTAATCAATGTGGCATCTAGTGAGGGCTCTCTTCCTGACTCACAATGATCAACTTCTTACTTTCTTTGTCCTTTGTGTGTGTGTGTGTATGTGTGTGTGTGTGTGTGTGTGTGTGTGTGTGTGTGTGTGTGTGAGAGAGAGAGAGAGAGAGAGAGAGAGAGAGAGAGAGAGAGGAGATACTCCAATGTCTATACTTGCAAGAACACTAATTTTATTAGGTCAGGTCCCCACCCATTCTCAAGACAGGATTCAATGGACTGGGCAGTAGAGCTGTAACTAAGGATGGATTAGAAGAAAGAATATCTCTTTGGTCAGGGAGTCATGACTGAGTGTCCTGGAGTCAAATGTCAGCAAAGGAAGAGTGTGCATTCAGGGCCCTAGTGTGGGTATTGACTATGTGCTTGAGAGGAGAGTGAGGAGGCCCAGAGGACAACCCCACCAGGAGAAACATCTGGTTGTCCCTTGGTGCCCTATAGAGAGATTTAAGACTTCTGCTTTCCATGACTATACCAAAACATCCAGGGCTGAGTAGTCATATTAAAAAGAGGTTTGGTTCACTCTCAGGTTTAAAGGCTGAAAGTCCAAATTACATGGTACTGGTTCCTTCAGGGGACACTTGGGCAGCATCACTTCATGGAAGGTGACATTCGGAAGCACATATGAGAGGCAAGATCACAGAGCAAGTCAAGAAGCTACAGCCCTCCTCTTAAAGGGCCCACAACCCTTTGCTACTACACTGAGGACCAAGTTTCCAACACATGAACCCTTAGGAACAAACCACACCCAAACTTTAACAATTGTCTTCAGTCTGTCTGTATGGGGGGGGGGAGTGAGAGAGGGTGAAAACAGTTGATGTATTTGGAGCAGTGCTCTTGAAACTCTGAGCTCGCATTCAGCAATATGTAAAATTGAAAGGTGAGAACTAGCCAAACCCTGTATTGTGGGGCTAAAACTGATGACAGATGAACATCAAGATAACATCCATTTCTGCTTATTTCACGAAATCTAGAAAAAATGTACATTAATTCAATTTTGTTTCAGAAGTAGAAGTCTAAGCAGGCTGAACTAGAAAATAAGCATCAAAATTTGTCATTTTGAAGATGGAATAAAAAAATATTATATTCAATAATTTAGTAATTCCCAGATGTAAGCAGAATACAGCATTCCTGGGATAATAGTGTGTAGTTAAAATTCAACATGTAAGTCAGACTGCGTTGAGCTAAACTCATTTAAACTAATTTAACAGCATAGGAAAAGAAGTGAGCCTTACCCAACTGTAGCATGGATTCCAAATTCAATTAACTTTAGCCACCCTATTGACAGTATGCTTTGTCTTATTAAAATCAAGTCTCTAAAACCTTAAAGGTAAAATTATGTTCACAAGAAGCAGATTAGGTTTTTCTAAAAACACTGTAGGTATATATATATATATATATATAAACAAACAACCAAAAAGCACCAGGGCAGAGCAGCGGCTGAGTGGAGCCACACTCTCTTTGCAAGCATGAAGGCCTGAATTCAGCCCCCAGGTGTGGAGTCATACCCTGTAACTCAACCACTGGGGTAGAAGAGATAAGACAGTCCTGGGGACTTGCTAGCTTAACTACTGTTGCTAGAATCATCAACTCCAGGTGCAGCAAGAGACCCTGCCTCAAAAATTAAAGTGACAAGTAATGGAGGACACCTGACATCAACCCCTAGATGAGCATACCCACCACCCGACATGTATATCTCCCTACACCCACAAACACACTCCAACAATACTGCAGAGTACATAAGAGGAATAGAGGAATAGGCTTATTAGTAAGACTATTCTACTATTACATTTTTCATTAAGTAGAAAATAAAGTCTCTTCTTTGGGTTACTTGAAAAAAATAGTGCAATTTTCTTTTTCTAACTATTTATAAAAATATTTAAACCAATGCACTATAGAAGAAAATTTCCACAAGAAGCACACCAGTGGGAAGTCAAAGATGATAATGGGGTATATATATGCTGTATTCATGCTAATACACACCAGACTTATCCAGCTGGGCAGAAAGACCGTCCATAGTCCCTCTGTAGCCATCAGACCAGACATCCTTTTAGATTCAGAGAGTGAACATCCCAGCTCTGGAACCCCAGGCTTTTTCCCCTGCCTCTGTAAAATATACATATTCCTCCCATCTTTTAATAAAAGGAAACTCATTTTATTGGTTTTGGATTTCGAAGACAGAGCCCAGCTAGTTGTGTGTTTTTCCTCACTTTATTTTAGGCATTTGAAAAAGACTGTTGGAAGCAGCAGTTTCCTTCTGTAAACACAGGCACCAGACTGCTTGCTCATCAAGTCCTCCCAGGCCTCCGGCCCCCATCCCAGCACTATACTGTAGTGGCCGGCAGCTGTCTCATGCCTCCTGGTCAGACATCTACCATAGAGCTTCCTTCCTCTTCTGTTTCTGTACAGTTATTATCAGACCAAAGAGGCCTTTATTACTTTAAAGGAAGATGTATCACAGAATGCTTATCACCTCTCCTTGGCATGTTTCTTCCATGTATATACATAATCCAAAATCCTTTCTAAAAAAGATTTGTCTTTAATTTATGTGTATCAGGGTCTTGGCTACATGTACAATATATATGTTACCATAAGTGTGCCTGGTGCCCAAGTAAGTCAGATGTGGTGTCAGAGGCCTTGGAACTGTAGTTACAGAAGGTTGTAAATGGCTATTTGGGAACTGAACCCTAGACCTCTGCAGTATCAGCAAGTGCTCTTAACCCCCAAACCATCTCCCTAGTTCCCCAAAAGTCATTTTGAATATACTCTGCACATTATTGTATAACACCGTCTTCACAGGAGAAAAAACCCACTTTCTGATTAATTTGAAGAATTAAAAGGATAATACACCAGCTTTGTGGATGTGTGTGGTGTAAAGAAGCAGATATCAACATTCATGATTCCGTTTGGCCATGGGGGTGTGTTTTAATCAATGCCTGAATTCTCTACTTGAATCTATGAAATTCTTGATGATGTCAAAAAAAAAAAAAAGATAAGGAATGTACAGCAGAAGGAACCCACTTTCTCCGTTTGTAACCAACTATTTGGGCTGGAATTGAGGGGAGAGTAATGGCTGAAGAGACAGACAGAGAGCACAAAGAAGCAGGTCTAAGCTTTGTCTAAGCTGCTCTTACTCATGTTAGCTCGCTCACATTAACAGTGTTGACAACGGAGAGGTACCTATAGGATATTCCTAGTAGAGATTCACTTTACATGTTTTCAGTCATAGCAACCAAAAAAAACATTGCAGGATTACAAACGACTGCTCACTTTCAGGGATGGGTTTGTCCCTTCTACCATGTTAGACAAAAGCAAACCCTGGTTCAGAGAGGGTATGGGCATGCCCAGAAGAGCTGGGGTTACCGAAGGAGGCCTGCCCTGTGTCTGAGTTCTTCCAGAACATGATGAACAGCGCTCTGACAGAGAGCCCTGGATTAGGAACCTAAAAAGCCCTGACTTTGCTCATTAGGGTTCTTAGCGTGCTCAGCAGGTTAAGCCTGTCTTACTGTGGATATTTTCAAGCATGAGTTCCTCTTTAGGGATGAGGAAAACGGCTTCTGCTCAGGTGTGTGGGGTGGGATGCTATCCAAGCAGGGATCAGAGCCATTACACAGGCTCTGGTATGGAGTGTCCACACTGCACTGTTACCAGGCTGCCTGGTAGGCAAGAGCACCCAGCAAAGACAGGCCAGTCACATGAGAGGTCCCACCTCACTGTCATCTGTAAACAAAGCCTCCCTGTGCAGCCAAGGGAAGGACCTCAGCAGGTCACCTGTGTGGCCTCATTCCCTAGGCATGAGGGAAAGTATTGGTGACATTCTTCTGCCAGGGCACAGTTTGAAATGACTTGTATCTATAGCTGTGGCCATGCTTTGAGACTCAGTCTGTGTTTATGCAGATGGAGGGAAGAGCAGAATATTTTATCAGATAACTATTTACTGACATCTCGAGCTAGTTTATAGTCTGTATCTTTTGGAATGGAGGGAAGTTCATTATGCAGGGCTTATAAAACCCTTCAGACTGAACAATGAATTTACATGTGTTACTGTTGGTGTGGGTGGTAAAATAGGTGTGAACTGTCCATAAACCTTTACTGTCAGGAAACATCAAAGCACATTGCTGTTTTTAGGAAAATAGTACATATTTTATTATCAATAAAGTGGGACATTTATGTTTACTACACATAATAACGTAAGTATTTATAAAAACTGTCTTCCGTAGGGGAATATCAGAGAGGTGGAAACAAGAATGAAACTTTGTGTGTGGTGTGAGTGTGTGTGTGTACATGTGTGCCCACTTTGGGTGGGTAGGTACATGCCTGTGTTTAGGAGTCAGAAGTCAGGCTTATTCGCCCATCACTCTCCACCTTGTTGTTTGAGGCATGGTCTCTCATTAGACATGACTCTCATCAATATAGTGAGGCACCCTGGCCAGTGAGCTCCACGGATCTGCCACCGCCAGCCACTCACCCCCAGAGCTGGAGCTACAGGTGCATGCTGTGTACCGGGCTTTTCCATGGGTGCTGTGCACTTAACCAACAGAGCAGCGCTTCCCCCCACTCTGGCCCAAATTTGGGAATCTAAAGCAAGTTCCACAGAAACTCTATAAAGTCCATATGATAATACAAACTCCCTATAAAGTATTGAGATATGGCAACTCAGTTCAGAATCTATAGTTATGTTATGCTTTGCATCAATAGAAAATTATGTAGTGTCTTCTAAGCAGGTGATGGTCCAACCATTCCCAACCGTGACTGTCAGCCACAGCCATGTGCCATAGAAAGTACCCCTTATGAGCCTCCCAGCCTTCTCCCTAAAAGCTCTGTCAGGGGAAACTTTAGAAACAGGTACAGGTGTGATATTGGAAGTTCATATCCCTGTGTATATGCATGTGGTTGAAAACTTGTGTGTACATATGCAAGTGCATATGTGTTTTTTTTATTTTTTTTTTTAACTTTATTTATTTATTTGCCTTGGTGTTTGCCTGGAACTGGAACTACAGACAGTTGTTAGCTGCCATGTGGGTGCTGGGAATCGAACCCGGGTCCTCTGGAAGAGCAGACGGTGCTCTTAACCACTGAGCCATCTCTCCAGCCCCCGCATATGTGTTTTTATGAGTATATGAAGGTGAAGATGTATGTGTTTGTATGTATGTATATGTATATATATTCTTTATTTTTATGTTCCTTTAATTTCTAAGAAGCAGATGGAATGTGGACAGTCTATATCTAATGTTATTAAACTCTCTGTATGTGTGACTTGGTGGCTTGTCAGAACTCAGATGACTCTCAGTGACACACTGCTGTCAAGATTCCCTAAGGACAGGAGTCCTGGGCCACATGCTCTTACTTTTCACTTTATAAAGTATAATCAAGCATTCTAAAATGTAAAGTCTGCTTTCCTCTTGACAAGTGTTGAAAGGTTCTCTCTTCAACAAGCAGGGCCAGGCTCATCTCCCCAGTAGGAAGCCGAAGAGCCTGAGGCCCCTTGTCCACCAACAGCAGTCGTTTTTCTCTAGGGGCTGCCTAGCAAGACCAGAGGGCTAGCCAGGGTTGGGAGGATCAGCCGGAGCTGCTTCCTCACAGGTCTGCAATCACAGTCCATCCAGGCCAGATTTGTTTCCTCTTAGTTTCTTCCCAGTCCTGCCTATCAGTTATGAAGATGCTCTTTTGAGATTTGAAAAGAAATATTGAGTTATGAAAAACAACATTTCTGTGCCGTCATCATGGTACACATGAATGTCCTGGCTGATGCGCTCAAGAGCATCAGCAATGATGAAAAAATAGGCATCTACCAGGTCCTCATCAGACCCTGCTCCAAAGTCACTGTTTGGTTCCTGACTGTGATGGTGAAGCATGGTTACATTGGTGAATTTGAGATTGTTGATGGCCACAGAGCTGGGAAAATCACTGTGAACCTCACAGGCTGGCTGAACAAGTGTGGAATGACTAGCCCTAGATTTAATGTGCAACTCAAAGACCTAAGAAAATGGCAGAACAGTGTGCTCCCATCCTGTCAGCTCAGCTTCATCGTGGCATCGTGGACCATGAAGAAGCAAGATGAAAACATACAGGAGGGAAAATCCTGAGGTTCTTTTTCTAGAGATATAAAACATAAATCAAAAGCCTCCATGGGGGTTCTGGAGAGATGGCTTAGGGGTTAGGAGCACTGGCTGCTCTCCTAGAGGACCTGGGTTCAATTCCCAGTACCCACATGGCAGCTCACAACTGTCTGTAACTCCTGTTGCAGAGATCTGACACCTTCATACCAATGCACATAAATAAAGCTAAAATAAAAAAATAGCCCTTTTTATAAAATAAATAAATAAATAAAAAGAAACTTCCATGAACAAAAACAAAAACAGAGAAGAAGAAAAGAAAAAAGGAAAGGAAATCAAATGTAAAGGTTCAACAGATGGCTCAGTAGTTCAGATCCTGCTGTTCTGCTGAAGGACCTAGGCTTGGCTTCCAGTACCAGTACCCACAAAAGACGGCTCACAACGGCCTGAATCAGAAATCTAGATCTAGGAGAATCTGACACTCTCTTCTGACCTTCATGGATCCCTGAAATGTATGTGATCCATATAAACTCAGGTACACATATATACATACACACATACTTGCATGTATGCATGCATGCATATATATATGTACACATACATATATGCATGCATAAGTAAATTAATATTTTTAAAAAACAGAACATGATATAGCCTACCTATTCAGGAATTGCAGGAATTTGGCATTTATTCCTTTTATGTAGATAAACAATAGGACAAGATTGCAAGTGGCTATTTCGACTTAACTGTGGTGTGTTCGGATTGAAAACTGTGATGCCTCGTGCATGACCCCGTGGTCACGGGGGACAGATGCATAGTCTGAAGGTTATTGAAGAACTGCATAAGGAAGATAATCACAGGAACTATTCCTTTGATGTTTTCTTTAAAATTAAGGCAACTGTTGAAGAGGCTGGGCCTCCAGGCACTGTCTCTTCTCTCCATAAAATTAAGACATTATTCAGATAATGTTCCACCTGTGTCATTGTTATATTTAGAGTTTAATCTTTCAAAAAGCTACGTTGCTTGTGATGATAGCTAGTCAGAGCATCGTACTAAGAAAGTCAGGAGGTTTTCTTTGTTTTCATCCCCTGCACTTGAAATCTCTAGTTCCCAAGACGGGGAGGGAGCTGTTCTCTGCTTCGCCTATTGGGTGATATTGGACTTCAATGTCGAGAGAAGTGAACTTGAGGTGCTAAGGATGGCTGCGTCTGTTCTAGCACCCTCTGTGTCTCATGCTCAAGGTCCCTCACAGCAGACAGCCACAGCAATGACAGGAGTGGGACTGATCCCCTGTAACTCGGGTATAGCTTTGAATCTCACCAACATTGTATTCTTGGCTAAAATCATTAAAGTTTCTCTGTCTCCATGTCCTCAACTATTCATGATAAGATCTGTCATGTGGGACACTGACAGAGTTGGAGTCAGCATTAGCCTAAAGCCAGTGCCCTATAACGCTCACTGTCCTGAGCTGTTCCGTGTGCCTGATGGTTTAAATGAAACGGTTTAGATGAATGGTAAAGAGTTAGGCTGTCGTTATGTTATAACTCATAAAACTCCAAAGTCCTTGTTGCCAGAATGGCAACACTGAATCAATTTTACAAACATTTTCTCTGAAATTTTAGCATAAAATTTATTTTTGATTATCTGAGAAAAATAATAAGTTGAGAACTTGTCGGAGGGAGTGTGGGCATGCATGTGCGTGTACATGTGTGCAGATGTGCTTTCCCTGGTGTGCACATCTGGAGGCCACAAGTCGGCGTCAGGTCAGTGTCAACTGTCCCCCATATCTATTATTCTCTGTCTTGTTTTTGGACATAAGAGTCTATCTCTGAGCCTGGAGCTCAGCTAGGTTGGCTGGCAGCAAGCCTGAGACCCTCCGGTCTCTGCCTCTCTAGTGCAGAGGTTATAGGCACCGTCTACCACAGCTATCTTTTACATGGATGCAGAGTATCCAAACTAAGGCCTGCTAAGGCCTAATGCCTACTCAGCTTGCCTTTCAGCCACCGAATCATCTCCCCAGCCCCAGCCCCAGCCCCCACCCTGGAGATTTTTTATTTTAATTACAAAAGCTTTGAAGAAATGCTTCCCAGTTACCGCCCCAGAGTACAGCAGGAACAAATCTGTCAGATGTGAGGGCTGGAGTGACTTGAACTTGTTGGATACTAATGAGGACAGTCATCAAGTGTTTCCTCAGGAAAAACAGAAGCGGGCCCAGGGTAAAGTTCTTTGTTGGTGTGATTAACTATGAGCCGCCTTACTGAAGAGAAGACACTGAGCAGTGAATTGGAACCCGGGATAAAAGCCATTCCCTCACCGGTCAGCCACCTCCAGCTAGAATGCTAGAGTAAAAGGGAAAGGTAGGAATGTGTGGGAATGTAGCTGACAGTGGGGAACTGAAGCCTGCCACTCTTCCTCAGGGAGCTCACAGACCACCACATCCTGTGTCTCTGGGAGGATCTGCTGTTGTCCCAAGTCTCCTCGAAGACTTTGATTCACTGCTTTAATCTACTGTCTTGGGTGGACATCAGAAGATCCATTACAACCTGATCCGCTAAGAGGCACCATTTTCCCTACACTTCCTTTTCCTACACATGCCCAAAGACTTTTCTCCACCATCCAAGACTCCATAGTGCTTGTATTCCTCACATTCACTTGACCTCAGTTTTCTCCTGTAAACAGTGTTTAGCATGCCTTTCTCAGTGTTTCCCCTTCTGTGTGGTTAGTTTCTAAAGACGTGGGATGACCTTTGACACAGTTAAGTGGACATTATACTTGCCTTGTAATTAATTCAGTCTAGCAAGTCATTATATAAAATAACCCCAACATGGTGCCAGCATAAATGCCGGCTTCAGTGATGATAATGTGTCCACTCACTCTGGGCTCAGCACAGGTGATGTGTATGACATTGTTCTAGATAACCCTATTCAGGTTCCTGGAGGGGGTTATGGGCCTGTACTTTCTATGAGGAAGTGATGCCTGTCAAACTTGAGTGACCAGCTACTCAGGTTCAACTGGTCAATCAAGATAGGAGAGGAGAAGGTGAACGTGGTGGCCTCAGTGGCCTAGGCATGCTCCCAACTTTGACCATACCTACAGTAATAACTACCCCTCACTCTGCCGAAAGTCTGAACACACACACACACACACACACACACAGAGAGAGAGAGAGAGAGAGAGAGAGAGCACCTAGTGATCATGTTAATGGAGTTAGATTGTGTTCATAATCTGTTTTATAAGAAAGAATTTCCCAAGAGCCCCAAACTATTCATCAGCACCGATCTAGAAGCTCTTGCTGTGTTCTTTCTTGGGAGCAGTGCAAAGTGGGCCCCAAACAAAGAAGCAGGCTGGGAGGTCAGAGTTCACTGCACTAGAAAGAAGGTCTGGGAGCCTCTGGGCCTTCCTCAGGTTACCCACACACATTTGTGCAATCACTTACTTCTCTAATATTCTGTCATCTACAATCTAAATGAGGGGGGTAAACAGAATGATGCCTCACAAATCTATTGCAAAGATTGAGGCATGCATATACACATACACATATGTGGCTGATGTTTGTGTATGTATTTCACAGGTGGGCAGAGTCAGACACGTATGAGTGGCCTGGCTCTGGAGCACAGGGTCCACGGGGCTCCCCTCTCTGCACTGGACTCATTTCCTGATCAAACATTCTTAAGTACTTTCCCCTGCTTCCAACACTGTCTTGCTTTCTGGGAAGTTAACTACCTAGATGTTGTTCAAAATCCTCATGTTCCTGGCTTCATTCTAGCCGAGGCTTCTCCTAATCTTAGTTTCCAGGTTTCTGCCACATCAGCAGATGACTCCTCTGGGGGCAGATTGGCCCCTATCTTGTGTACCACAGCCCACAGGCCCAGAGATTGGGACACACACATACACACACACACACACACACATACACACACACACACCCTTCTTTGCTGCAGCATCAGCACTGTTCTGTCCTCCAGCCCAGTTTCCAACCATTCATTCTTTGAGTCATTTTGTTACTCCAACAACATATCTGCTTATGTGGAAGATAAGTTGACATTGGTCCAGAGTTCAAAGGGCAGGGGCTACATCTAGTTATAGTCTTCTTGCTTGCTGAGTTCAGAGGTAGCACACTGGCAAGACAAGGAGAGAGAGAGAGAGAGAGAGAGAGAGAGAGAGAGAGAGAGAGAGAGAGATCTCCTCCTCCTCAAAATAAACTCATCTCAATTCCAGCTCAAAGCCCCCACCTCTGAACACCACATTTGGGTGAGTCTCCCATGTCTCAGCACCTCCCAGTACAGGGTAAGTTTCAACTCACAGATCCCCAGGGGACAGTTACACCACATCCAAACCACAGCACCATAAACTGGGTTTTTCTGCCCTGGCGGTAAGGACACTAGAACACCCTACAAATGATGAAAGGAGACGCTGTCTCTCAGCGGCTTAAGGGATCAGAGTGGCTTTGCTGGTGACCAGTCTCCACAGAAGGAAGGAGTGCAGACCAGTGGGCAGGAACAGCGAAGTCTGAACAGGAAGGTGGGAGTCACTGGGGAGCAGCCGCTGTCACTGCACCTCAGGTTTCTGAGGCGGGGTGTAGAAGACAAGAATAGCCCCAAAGACCAAAGGCCTAGGATGCTGCAGTGCATTCCGTGGATGGTGGGAAGCTCCTGCAGATCCCTGGAAGCTTCAGAGGAGAGGCTGTGGAGAGGTGCCCACCATCGGGGCCAGGTACAGTAGTGGGTAGCAGAAGTGGACACGCAGTTCAACCTGGGCAGCAGAGGTCGGGTGACCCCTGAGCCAATGACCCTGACACTTGGGCTGGTGGCAAGAATGACCAAGAGCTTTGGGAACAGGCGTCCAGTATGTACAACGTTTCTTTTGTGGACCAGCATTGTTGAATTATAAAAATAAAACAGTAAATTCACAAAGAAGGGAAAAGCATCATGGGAAACTACCATTGGGCCAGTGTTTGTTTTTAAATGACACATAATTCAGAAATATTTATGCTCTTTGACTATTTGCTACCTTGATATTCTTCAGTAAATCTGAACAGTCTAAACCAGATAAACTAAAAATTCAGTTTCTTTCAATTCTTCTGGGGGAAAAAAACCACTCCCCACATTTCTTGAAAGGCATCAGTATGAAAGAGCAAGAGCACCTGGAAATGAGAATATGATCTCATGTCTTTACAGGGCATTTTTTTTTCTCCAGAGATTGAAACAGGTATCAATTTTTCCATATATACATATATATATACATATATATATAAATCAAACACAGTGCTAATGTTTAGCTCTTTCCTATGTACTGGGAAAACTTCTCTCTTCCTCTAATGTGAGAGGTTTGTCGGCAAGAAGGTGGAGGAGACTCTGTGACCGTCTGTTCTTAGGAGATTTTAATGACATGGAGGTTGTCCACAGCAGTCAGTAATAAGCCACTGACTTCAGACTGAATAGGAGTGCCTCGGGCCTTCCTGCCAAACATTGCAGTGTTCGTTACACACACACACACACACACACACACACGCACACGCACACGCACACGCACACGCACACGCACACGCATAAGCCTTGTGTGCAGGCATGCAAGCAAGTAGTAGGCACCTGACTGCAGAGAGCTAGTGCCAATGTTACCTCTGCAGTTCGCAGCATCCAGAGGCACAAAGCCAATCTATCTCCATATTGACTCTCGTAATAATAAGAAGTAAATAAAATTTAAAAATAAGAAAAGCTTCCCAGAAAGCTAGGAGGCAGTCATCAATAGAGAAGTAACTTAACTTTCCACAGGTGCTTCTGATGCTGTGAATGGTGTGGCAGCCACAGTAGCTCTGCCTCCCCACACAGACCTATGCTGTTCCCAGTTACACCACAGTGTGTGGAGATATGGCTTTGGTATGTTTGGTGATCTGGTCCCCTAAACCCTCTTCCATGAGATGAGCAGAAGTTGTAACTAAAAGTTGTAACTTTCACCTAAAACATTGCAAATTAAGAAGACTATAGCCAGCACTCAGGAGGCAGAGGCAGGTGGATCTCTGTGAGTTCAAGGCCAACCTGGTCCACAAAGTGAGTTCCAGGACAGCCAAGGCTGTTATACAGAGACCTTATCTCAAAAAGAAAAAAAAATTTAAAAAAAACAAGCAAACAAACAAACAAAAAAGACCTATAAACTACAAGATAAACATTTAGTTCACCACCAGAGACTCTAGAGTATTCAACATCATTCATTTGAATGCAAGCTGTGGAAAAAGCATAGGTTTACAGTGCTGTGTTCTTATGAGGTTTCAGTCTAGACAAAAATACATTGCTAACATAAATATAAAAGAGGAGTAAGCAAAAATATCACTAACAACATTTTAATCTCAGCCCAATATTAATATCTCCTAACACTCTCTGACCCTCCATCTCAACCCTAGTTTTTTTATTTTTAATTATTTCAACCCTAGTCTAGACCTCCAACAGCCATTACAGAAAATGATCCAATTATTTCTTTAAAGAAAAAAAAAAACTGGAGGGTTAGGAAACCAAAAGCGTCTTAATGATAATGATCTAAAACAAAAAATGCAATTGTAGGAAAATAGATGAAGAAATTGTACTTCTTTGTATTAAAATATTTTTCATAAAACATTAAAAATATATTAATGAGAATTTAATCTCATATAAGAAACTTAATCTGCTATAATATTGCTTTATATATGTTTTTATGAAATTGCACACAGTAAAACAAATTATGTCACCATAATATTATCTTGTATCCCCTACGGAAATATTTTTATAAAACCATTAAAAAGCATATTGCAGTGAGGGGGAATCTGTAGACTCAGTCTTGATGGTACCTAGAAACAAATAATTTTTGTGTAAAAGCAAGAAATCCTGCCCCCCCAAAAAAAACCATGAAATTTACATTTGAAATCAGTCAGTGAAAGGGGGGCCACCACTGTCAGTCTCAGCCTCCCCACGCGTGAAGTCATGACCTAAGGGAAAATAAGAAAGATCTGTGAGGAGCAGATATAATTTTTTTAACTTTATTTTGCAATAAATTTTATAACAGCCATTTCTGTTTTGGTGTTTAAATAACAGTGACTCAGGGGGTTTCAATATATACTTATTAATTGGTAATTAATTTCATAGATAATTCAGAAGCCATAGATGATTGATGGAATGAGGATTATGATACAGATTATCATTTAGTTTAATAATATGTCAGTTGTAAAAGAAAAGTTTTATAGATTATTGCTTATATTTATTTACCATGTATGTGTGTGCATGCATGTGTGGTGAGTGTGTATGTGTGTCAGGGGCATGTCAAGGAGAACTTTCAATGGTCCCGTTCTCTCTTACACCACTGTCCTAGGGATCAATCTCAGGTCATGGGACTTAGCTCCAAGTGCCTCTTACCATTCTGTAACATGAGGTTTCTGGCCCCATCCGGCTGGAGATCCAGACCCACAGACGGATCTGCCTGCTGCCACTTAGTTCCCCCAAAAAGGACTCAGACATTTGTATTAGTTTACATGCTGTTTAGCCTATGTCTCATGTATATTGTTAACTAGCTCTTTCATCTTAATTCATCCCATTTCCATTAATCTGTCCTGCCTCATGGCCCCTGGCTTACTTATTTCGTTACATCATGCATCATGGGCAACTGGCTCAATCTCTCTCTCTCTCTCTCTCTCTCTCTCTCTCTCTCTCTCTCTCTCTCTCTAACTCGGACGTCCTTCTCTTACCTATGCTCTGATTTCTCCTACCTACTCCTATGGTGCCTGCCATGGCCAAAACAGTCCTTTATTTAAAGAATAATATTCACAGCATATAGAAAGACATTCTCACATCACCATTCCAACTATCTTACTGGCCCTACTAAAGTGATATTTCTATCATCTTATTTATTTTATCATCATATATAAGTATCAGAGCCAAATGAATAAAAACACCTATAACTGCAATAGTCACTTTGCATGTGGCCATTCAGGTTTTGTACTTGGTAGTCACCTCCTACACACTCTTCATCTGTAAGGCAAGAGAAATAACTTATCCCACCGAGGAGCCTGTGGAGTTAAAAACAGAATTCAGAGTAAATGGGCTGGTGAGATGGCTCTACTGCATGCAATACGCTCCCAGGGAAGATTCATGTTTGTTTGCCAGCACCCATGTTTGGCAGCTCACGACTGCCTGTAACTCCACCTGCAGAGGAGCCCCACAACACTGGCCCCTGCACACACACACAATTTAAAAATAAATAAGCAAATAAATCCTTCTAAAAAACCCATACCAACACTTGGATATGTCTCACTTAAGAGAGGAAGAGGGAGATCAGATAAGAAAATGCACTTAGATACATACTTAGCACAGTGAGAATTAAAATTTAGGTCGGATTTATAAGTCAAGAAATTGAATATAAGAATATAGGCCGTGCTATTAAATTCAGCCTAAAGCAGAGATGTTTGTTAGTACTGTGGACTATGTGCATATTTTTGAAGCAGAAGCCTTCTAGCATTCTGTTTGCGAGTGTTTCGTTTTGTTTTAAAGCAGAAGCCTTCTAGCATTCTGTTTGCGAGTGTTTCGTTTTGTTTTACTTTCATTCTTTATCCCATCCCTTCTTGATACAGACAGAGCAATGTCCTGGACCCAGACATATTTAACAGCTAGGAACACACAGGGGTGTAGAGTCCATTGGAAAGAATTTACAAGCCACACCCACCTTGGGATTCCTTGGAGGCAAGTGAGAAGAAATCTGCTAAGCCTCTGGTCAAGCCCACCTCTGACAGCTTCCTGTCTTTAGTGTAGGTACTTTTGGAAGAGTAATGAGCAAGTTCTTAGATTCACCGTACTAGGGGGCAGAACATAGTACCCCGTTAGCTGTTAAGCTTTGGAATAGTGTTAGCTCACCTTCTTAGCCGCTGGTGAGGACCCCAGTGCTGACTTACAATAATTGTCTACAATAAATGGCTCTAAGCCCTCCAGTCACATGCTTACCATCCATTTGTACACGTGGCTTTATCTAACCTGCAACCAGCACTCTAATGTAGGTTCTGCATTGACAACTCCACAGACATAAGGAACCTCTAAGCCATGTGCCTGATACTTTCTCTTCCCAGAGGGTCACTTCGGGCCCTCAAGCCGTGCCTATTGCTCTCTGTCTTGGACCTTGTGCCAATCAGAACATTTTGCTCAACAAAGCCCAGGAGAGCATTCCCTCCCTTTGCCCTAAACAGTACTCTGACCCTCAGTCCTTGGCCTTCCTCCATAATGTTGTACCTTGTCAGGGGACCCCAAAGACCACCAGGGAGCTCGATTCTCATGCAAACACATGAGGGTCAGTTTATTCTTTTGGATGGGTTCAAAAAAACCCTCTCTTCTGACACAGTGGAGGAATTCAGTCCCAAGCTCAGGGATGTGAGGGTTTTTAAAGAAAGCATACATAAGTGGAAGGTTACACACCTTGGCATTTCAGGATTGGGTAAAGGGTATGAGGTGTAGTAATTCCTGAAAACTATTGGCTAAGCCTTCAGAGCAAACCCAAGTTTTGAATCTACTGGTTGTCAGGCACATTCCTGAGATTTCTCCTAGATTCTTCTTAGACCTGGCCCTGCCCTTAGGCACCAAATGGTCTCTTTCCCAAGATAAAGTTTAATAACAGAAAATCTATGCCTTCACATTACAACACCATGTGTAGCCCTCCACAGAACAGCAGCAGTCAGTGCTCCGGAACTTTCCTTTCAAACCCATAACCCACTGAGACAATCAGAGCCTTATGGAAGCCTATCTTGTGGTATTACAGCTTCACGTTGCGGGAAATGCACTGTGGAACTTGTAATTTGTTGTCTTCTAGCTATCAGGTTCTTTAAGTAGAAGTGCTTTTAAAAAATGAGTCGATTGAGTTCTTCCAGCAGAAAACAATTGTAAGAGGGCTTAAAGGTACTTAATGTTTTGAGTAGTTTTATTCAACATAGGCTTTTGTGTTGAGCTCATTTGAGGGTCTCCGTTCTGAAGGCCTGTTGTAGGATGAATGGATGCTTTCCTGTAACAGACTCAGTTTTAGGGTAATGGCCAGGTCAGGTAGAAACACATGCAGCCTGCAGATTTATTCTCTCCATTTTATTGTAGCATGATCTCTCAAATAGGCTAGTAATTAGACCTGCTGGTAGCTTTTCCATATGAGAAATGGCACTTGAGTGATTCACACTGGTCTGTAAACGGCCTGCTTTATCTCAGTTTATAAAGCGTTTTCTAACAGGTTCTAAGTACATAAAAGGAAATGAAGAGACTAAAAAGATGAGATGATTCTGATCCAAAGCACCTGTGCTGAATGATCTATTCAAATAATTAGGTTTTACCTTAGTTCATCAAATGGTTGTATCGATTATTGAGCTGCTTTTGATTCTGATCGCCCTGTGTTAGTCAGAAATTCAGAATGCTTTTTTAACTTGTTTTAAAATTCGAAATCTACTCTCCCTGCTCCAAAGCCTTCCTTCATACAGGAACAGATAGTAGATACATTTCCCCCATTAGCACTAAGGAGGTGGGCACACTCACTGCCAAACTTCCAAACACCCCTTAACATCCAGTTGTGCTTATGGATGCTTTAAAAGTCACCAGCTGAAACCTGTTTCCAGCAGAGGTCACACTAAGGCTAAGGCCATTGGCATGGATTTATGTGGAGGCTCCTGTTCCAGCTGTCTGCACTGTCCCTTGCCTGAAGATAAATAGCAGACATTGGTCTCCTCTGCTTCTGGCCATTCAGAGCAAATGCTTTGTCTTAGCCTTGACCACATCCAAGTTTAGCTTCCAGCACCTCCTGAGCCATCTCTCCTCTCTGACTCATGGCCTCCGACTCCTGCTTCCCAGGTGTCAGGGGTGCTAGTCCTAGACAACTTCTATCTTTGAAAGCACCCGCATATTACAAAGTATAGACATGCCAACCTAAGGCCATATGAATTTCAGTGTTCGGAAATTATATATGGTTAACAAATTAACACTTTTTACATCAATCAGCTAACAATGTATTTATATACTTCTCAATAGTAAAAGAGGACCCCAAAGTCTGGAACGAAAACAGTGGATTGCTCAAGGCTGGCCCAGAAGGCAGTGTGTTTACACAGTCAAACTTCCTGTCTTCTGAGGAGACAGCAGATCTGTGACCCATTTTTTTTCTCCTTGTAACCCCAGGCAGGCCATGTGGCTGCAATACTTGCTACAGCTGCCCCCCCCCCAGTACAAGGTTTCCTGTGGTAGAATGTCTAGATTCCCAAGACCCTCACCATTGGCACTGCCTCCCTCAGCTGGAGATCTCTGTGAAGATAAAAGCAAGTGTCCCAGACAGAAGGAGCATCCCTTGAGTTAGATGTCTCAGTAGCAGAAATGTGTGTGGGAACACAGTTCCCCAGGAAAGAATGCTTCTAAGGCTGGAGCCGAGCATGATAGCTCACAGAGGCTGTGGTCAGTTGGGGAACAGGAGATCCCTATTTAGAGACTCTGGGAAAAGGCCAAGGAATCTAGTGAGGCCTTCGTTCAGGTCTCCATCCACATCCTGCGCTCAGGTCTCCATCCACATCCTGATGGGGTTCACTGTCCTGACCTGACTTGGCAGGCGATAAGATACAATACAGCCACTGTGCTCCTCTGCCAAAACATTTAGTCCAGTGCCCTCAGAGTCATGAGTGGGGGTTGAATTCATACGACCTCCCAGGGCAAAGTAGCAATCCTAGACAGGTCAGGCAGAGATCTTACCTGTGCTGAATGAAGCAACTTGCTTTCATCCCAGAGACAGGACAGAGGCAGGGTCTTACCTTTCCCACCTAGACATCCCTACCTCTCAGTGTCAGCACCAGGGAAGGCACCCACCCCTTGTCTCATATAAAATTAGACTTAAGATATGACTATTAACTACCACTTAGATAGCACTCCTCAAAACACCAAGAAAGGAAATTGTCTGCAAGCATTAAGCCCCACAGGAATGCCACAAGATAATGTCCACATAGTTTGAGGTCACCACATCAGTGATCATGACAAAACCTGTATTTTCCTGTTGGTTTATTATGACTGCAGTTCTCACTGTGAACCAGAAATCTGAGGAACTGGCAAATAGCCAAGTTCTTGAGATTAGAAAAATCAAGAGTTAGCTGTCTTGTGCTCAACCAGCGACCCTGCCACAGGTTGGAGAACAGGACCTCATTCACCAAGGCAGACTTCCCGGGGTCTGGAGGGAGGAAAATAAAATTACCAAGTGTAAAAACTGCTGGCATGGGGAATCTTACAGCTAGGGACTCTGAGCACCTGGGCTGCGCAGAGAAACTGCTGCCTAGTGACAGTGTATCACATAGGTGATCACACGGCGCTAGTGGCCAATCTGATCACATTGCTCTTGAATCCAGCATGACCCAAGGATCCCATAGGCGCATTTTAATATCACTGCAACCCTTTGAGAATGCAGAGTGAGCCTTTTGTATCACAACGTGGCAAAAAGAAGACCACAAGGTGCTCACACAAGGTCTCTCCCTGCCCGTGCTAGAAGAAAGTTACATTGTAGATAATCTGGGTACTGCATATCTTTAGTTGTAAAGGTCAGCATGTTTCAGTGTCTTGTTACAGTGTTAAAGACACAGTATGCGGACTCATCATCATTGCCTCCATTCTTTAGGTGTGGTGTCAAGGCTATTTCACTCAGGAAAAATTTGTAGCAGGCTATGCAGGGCCATGTAGGACCAACAACAAGCGGGCCTGCATCCTCTTGATCACCCACCAAACTGTCGATTTATTCCATGTCTCCTTTGTCCTCACTCACCTAGGCAGAGTCCCGATTCAGAAGGAAGCACTGCGCACACTAAACTCAAGAGTTTCAGGAGATAAAAATGTAGCTCAGGCAAATAAGCATTCTTTATTCAAAAGTCTCAAAAACACAGGCTTGCTCCACTTGTCAGTGTTTCCAATGAGCCTTGGTGTCTTGTGCAAATCCAATTTTGCTATGGCAAATTAACTGGTCACATTTTAATTTCCTTCACAGATATTCATTCTCTCTCTCTCTCTCTCTCTCTCTCTCTCTCTCTCTCTCTCTCTCTCTCTCTCTCTCTCTCTCTCTCTCTCTCTCTCTCGGTGTGTGTGTGTCCTCAGGGTTTTGATTGGACTTAGCAGAGCCCTGGATCTTTGTGAGACCATCCTAACATTCTATGCAAGCCCCTGGTTCTGCCTTGAGACACTTGGTGAATGCCCCTTGCCTTATTTAACTTACCAATGTGGAAGCTGATAGAAGTTGAAGGCCAGAGCTTTGAAAGCTGTTTCAAGGTTATTTTTAACTGAGACACTTCTAACGGCTGGAGGGTATTAACTCTGTCCCGCTT
Organism: Sigmodon hispidus; assembly: GCA_004025045.1. Taxonomy (NCBI): domain Eukaryota; kingdom Metazoa; phylum Chordata; class Mammalia; order Rodentia; family Cricetidae; genus Sigmodon; species Sigmodon hispidus. The sequence goes on along the minus strand of PVIH01010206.1, from coordinate 28,075 downwards.
ACAGCTCTTAGCTCAGTTTAGCACAGCAGATTGCTTTGATTTGTTCATTAAATATATAATTTTTGCATTAATTGAGCTCATTGATGAGAAATAGTCCCACTCTATAAAATTTTTGGCTAATGGCTTGGAAATCTATTCAAATTCTGTACTCATAAATTCATTTCAGAACTTTCAAAGAGTAGGTTCTTCAAGCAAGCTGAGATACAGCCCACATAGCCAAGCAAAACCTAACCCATAGAAAGGCTGCGGTAGCATAAGATGAATTTATTTTTTATGTAAGCACAGTCACTGAATTTATCTATTTAATTTTTAAAAGTAAAACAAATTGTATATCACACTATACGAGTCTTTAGCTTTGGGCTTTGTGCCCTGGAGGCAGACTTATCACTTACAGGATCCACTCCCCCTACACTATTACACAGTGTACCAGAGGCCTTGGGAGCTGAGTGCATTACATAGACAGAAGTTATGTGTGTACATGCGTGGAGCAAATGTAAGGACGACCACCCAGTTTTGTGCCATCTGCCCTTTGCTCTTTACTCTTTTGAGACAAGGTCTCCCACTGGCCTGGCACTCACAAAACAGGCTCAGTAGACTGGCTGATGAGCTCCAGGGCTCCACCCATCTCTGTCTCCTTATACTGGGAGCATGCCACCACACCTGAGCGGGGAGCAAACTCTGGTTCTCATGCTCGGAAGGATGCCCTCCACTAACTAAGCTATTTATCCAGCCCCAGATGAAAATTCTAGGGAGCATAACTATGAAACCAAATTAGGAGAACTCAGTGAACTGGATTTGAGGGTAATATTTGTTCAAAATTTCACAAATCTTTTTTTTTTTCACTTTTGTGCCTCAGTTACAGAGAAGAAAACAAAACCACAAGACTAAGGAATGACACCATTTATGTTTCATAGAAATGAAAGATGGCACTAACCATTCATCCTTATAGGCAGCTCCCAGCATCAGTCCACAAGTAGTTATAATTATCCCAGAAGCTTTGCATCATTCCTGAGCTGCCATCTGTAAGTTCTTCCAAACAACAACAAAAATCACTTCTTTTAGTTTTCTTCAAGCTGACTAAAAATGACCAAGTGGCTCTGGGAAAAAAAAAATTGAATCAAGCAAAACTTAAATATTAGTTATAAGCTCCATACGAATTTAATGTTCCTGGAGCAATGGCTGCTAATGAAGTCACTGAGATAATCTGATTTCTCTGTGGAAAAGGAGAGATTTTTCAGTCCTGAAGTCAGCATCCTCTTCACTCCTGAAGTTTCCCCATAGCACAGGGGTCCTGGTGAGGGTCAGGAAGAGCAGGGTCTGACAGGAAGACCATAACCTCCCCGTCTTCGTGGGGACTGGAAACTCCAAACATTGATTCAGAAACTTCCCCAACATTTGTGGCTTGAGTGTTTGTTCTGAAAGCCATTGACAGGTCAGTCTTCCCCCTAGAAGGTTCCCACTTCCCAGCTTCCTACCTGGTCCTTTAGGTGTGCCCCTTAGGGCAGCAATAATCTCTCCCATATTTGTCGAAGGCCCTAGAAGTCCCTCATCTGCAGACCATATGAAGACACGTCAACCCCAATAAATGCTTATAAAGATAGGAAGTTTAAATGTGAAATTTACCCTACAATGCCCCCCCCCATATTTACATGGATCCATAGTGCTGAAAAATGTCCTTGAAGCCAGCCACCCTCATCTTGTCATCCTACTTGTGAAGAAGTGAGCATGGCCATCCCTCTAACAGACATGAGGGTGAGATAGGCCTGTGCCCACCATTGGGGACACTGTGGACAGTCCAGCTGCAGCAGGTCCCGGAGCTGATGATGCTCTCACCTGGTACCTCCCTGGGGTAGTGAGGCCTACTCTGTGGGACTGACACTTTTCTGTACTGGGGAGGCAGTGTGCCTCAACCTTGCTGTGGTGACAAGTGACACCTGGACCCTCTTGCAAATCTTCCTGTCACCTTCCTTACATGCTCTGTTCCTCCCTTTCAGGGCCTTGCTGTCACCTACAGCTTATGTCACTACTCAGTCACCTCACCTGTCCAGATGTCACTTCTCTTCTCCTTGGAGGGAAGCAGCAGCAGTGCTCAGCTCACATACAGGGCTGTTGTTTCAAATGACCTACCATGGGGAAGAGACACTTGTGCCCTTGCTGTTCTTACTTCAGAGATGACAGTAGATGTGAGGCAGAGAATTTGTAACTCTCCACATTTTTCTGGACACATCTGCTCATTGAATCATGTTGTCCAAGTAAAAAAAAGAGGTCACTTCTCACCTCCGAAGCTGCTCACTTCACCAGCTACAGGCTCTTCAGATATCTTTATCTCAGACAGGGAGAAACTGGTGAATTCACTTTTTTTTTCCTCAGTATGACATCCACATGAAAGTAGCCATTAATCAATGAAGACTCCAATCTGCCTTTTTTTTTTTTTTTAATGTCTTGACCAAATCATTTTCAACTGGACATATAAAAGAAATTATGTTACTCTAAGAACTAATAAGCCATATGGACATTGAAATCATGAACAATAAATAACACTTGGTATTGTGTCAACAAATAATTTGAATTTTGACAGTGTTCTTTTGCTTAATTAGAATTAATTTTCTAAACACTGGTTCCCTTCAAGTTTTATCAGAAACCGATTTAAAAACTGAACTTGATGTTGATGGTATTTGTGAATTACTTTGAAGACTTGTATGCTGTTATGATCATGGGAGCTGTCTGTTGAGTAATGGTCATTTCACAGAACTTGACCAAAATTCTGCTGGAATACAAAGAACAATATTAGAATATGAGGACAATCTTTACACACTGGTAGTGACTAGGTTGAAGAAAAGCAACCTTCTCTGGAATAAACAGAAGCAAAGTTATTGATTATTTTATTTTATTTAAATATTTATTTTTATTTTATGTGAATTGGTGTTTTGCCTGCATGTATAACTGTGCAAGGGTGTCAGATCTTGGAATTACAGACTGTTGTTAGCCACCATGTGGATGCTGGGAATCAAACTCAGATCCTCCAGAAGAACTGAAGTCAGTGCTCTTAACCACTGAGCCATCTCTCCAACCTGATAATTTTATTTTTAATTGAAAAAAATTTTCATAATATATTCTGTTCATGTCTTTCCCTTCCCCACAACTCCTTCCAGATTCTCCCAATGTGCCCAGCTGTGAGGCGTTTTATCCTAGGCTATTTTCCTTGGGTCCAGTGCCCTCTCCATATACCAGAACGTAGAGAATCAAGCCTACGCTGCTGTTGGATCATGACAGTTGTTTAGAAACAACCCACATCTAGGGGAGGGAGACGTAGGTATTGAACTAGCTGTTGACCAAGACCCATGGTAATTTTAGTTTCACAAATGACTTGTGATTACTCCGTATACACAGGGGACTCCTTGAGCCCTCTGTGATGGCTCAGCAGCCTTCACTTTTGACCCCAGCTTGGATGTCAGAGAAAGGCCGAGGGTAGGACATCTAGCTTCAATGTCAAGGAGAGGTGACCAGTGGGGGACATCCAGCTGGGCACCCAGGGTTTGCTTCAAAGCTTTCATCTTCCAAGGAAAGAGACCTTGTTAATTTCATTAATGTCAACAAGATCTGAGAAGACTGAAGGATTCAAGCCCTTGGGCTTCTCCAGCATGCCAGCTGCTTTGGTTATAAAAAGGTTTTGGTTGTGGTTCACACACCACAAACTGAGACTTTGGAAATATCCATTGCAGAGTCATCCTTCAGGGTACAGTCTCCAGCAGGATGCAAAGTCTGGGTGTGGCCTCTGGTATACCAAGAATTCCCAGTGGGGTGACACATAACTGTGATTAAATGGGTAAATAAAGATCAGTTCCTTCAGAGTGCCTGCAGTGTAATAATAATAGTAACAATAATTTTTTAAAAAGTGAAAGGCAACATTTCTAAAGGCTCTGAAAGCAGTAACCCTCCACCATTGCATCAAAGCCAACTCCCCTTACTCAGTGTAGGAAAGTGAATTTGGCCCCAGTTCCCTGGGCTCGTCTTGCTTCTGCACCCCGACCTTCAGAGAAGGTCAGAGCAGGACCCACTGTTATCTCCCCATAACTTCCCAAGCTCCAGAAGAAGATCTTCTCGTTCTAGAGCAGACAAGCTATTCATACAAAGGAAACCAAACTAACATAAAAATAAGGAGTGACTTTTGCCAAAAACAAATATTGATACTTTAGTTATTGAAATTTTTAAACAGATAAAGTATATTTGAGTGTATATCTCTTCTCCTCCTTCATAATTGGAATGAGAAGAGAAAAGAACTCGGCTAGGCATGGCGGTATGTGTCCACTATCATTCCACACAGTCTCAGGAGGCTGAGGGAAGAGAATTGATAGACTTCAGGGTTCAAAACTAGCCTTGGATCCTTGGATTTGTCATCGTGTGTGTGTGTGTGTGTGTGTGTGTGTGTGTGTGTGTGTGTGTGTGTGTTTAACATAGCCATTCTGACTGACGTAAGATGAAATCTCAAAGTAGTTTTTATTTGCATTCCCACAATGGCAAAGATACTGAAGATTTTACAAATACCTCACAGAAATTTGTATTTCTTCTTGTGAGGACTTGCTGCTTGGTTCCATGTCCCATTTTTTAGTTGGGCTGTTTGTTTTCTTGATGTCAGCTTTGTTTAGTCCTTTCAATACTATTCACATACGGATGTATAGCTGGGAAAGATGTGTTCCCATTTTGCCTCTTCCCTCAAATGACTGTGTCATTTACTGTACAGAAGCTTTTTTCTTTCAGGGTTCTGTTGGGAAAGTCTGTTCCTTTGCCTATAAGTTGAAGCACATTCTCTGTGTTCTCCTCTGATTCTGGTATTGAGTTTTATGTTAGGATTTTTGATCCATTTGTACTTGAGTTTTGTTCAGGGTGAGAGATAAGAATCTAGTTACATTCTTTGCAAACAGCACCCAGTTTGACCAGCACCATTTGTTGAAGATGTGTATTTTGTCCAGTGTGTATTGCCAGCTTCCTTGTCAAAACTCAGGTTAATGTAGGCATGTGGACTTACATGTGGACCCCCAATTCTATTCCATTGATTATTGTGTCCATTTTTATTAGTATAGCTCTGTAGTATAATTGAAATCTGGGATTATGATATCTTTTAGCATCGTTTATAGGGTTCAGGGTTGTTTAGGCTATTCTGCATCTTTTGTGTTTCCATGTGAAATTTAATATTATTTCTTCAATTTCTATGAAGAATTGTGTTGATTTTTGATGGGGATTGAGTTGAGTCCGTAGAATGCTTTCAGTAGATTGGCCATTTCACAATAAAAATCCTACCAATCCATGAGCACAGGTGATCTTTCCTCTTTTGGTAACTTTTCAACATTTTCAGGGTCTTAAAGTTTTTATTGTACATCCTTGGTTTTTTGTTTATTTTGTTGTTTGTTGGGTTTTGGATTTGCTATTGTGAATGGCATTATTTCCCCAAATACAATGCTGGCAGGAATTCAGGAAGAGGGAGCAGACATTCACTGCTAGTAGGAATGGAAACCGTATACCACTGTGAAAGTTCCTCAAGAAGCTAGATCTATCACATGATCTAGCTGAACTACCCTTGACTATATTCCCCAGATTCTCTAAGTCCTAGTAGACACTTGCTCAACAATGTTGATTACTGCTCTATTCAAAATAGCCAGGAAATGGAAACAGCCTAGATGTCTACCAACAGTTGAATGAATAATGAAAATAAAGTACATGAGCACAATGGGATATTATTCAGATATTAAGAAAAATGAAATTAAGAAATTCACAAGTAAATAAATAGGGCTGGAAACAGCCATTCTGAATAAAGTAACCTAGACACAGAAAGACAGATATCACATTTTTCTCTCATTGGTGTTATCTTGATCTTTAAGCATGTATGTTTCATATCTAATACATAATAATCATAGTCCATATGGAATACCCATAGAGGCCAGGAAACTAGTATGGAGACATGGAGGATGGGTTCTCAAGGGAGGACAGATAGAATGTGCTATATAAAGGGATGGATGAAATAATGGGATGGGGGTTGAATGAGGTGACAGAGCTGGGCAGCAGAGACCTCATGACTTGAGACCCTTAAGTCATAAAACAGAGAACTCAGGCTGGTACCCACCGGGACACTTCATCTATACCCCTAAAAGGTGCTATGCATGCTACTGGAAGAGAAAATCTATATTAATCTCACCCATCTGTGAGCCCCACAAAGCTATAATAATGCCTGGTCTGGCAAGGCATGCCCTCTGGTGCAATGGTGGCACAAATGTCACGAGAATAACCAACCACTTTCTGATAGTGCCCACTGCATACAATGGATAAAGACAAATTTCCAGTATGGCAATGGGAGGTAAAAATGAAGTCCTATCCCCAATTTAGGAGACAGTTTTCTTTGTGTTTAAAGTGCGGTCCCTGATAGATGGATGCACATGCAAGTGTGTTTGTGGGGTGTATGTGTGTGTTTTAAAGAAGACACAAAGTGCAGTAGGTAGGGAAGGGGATGGACCTGGGAGGAGCTGGAGGAGGAGGGTTAAATATGATCAAAATCTACTGTATGAAATTCTCAAAGAATAAAGTCCCGTCCCAGGCACTTCAGGAGCCGCCGGTTACCGCTCAGACATGGCTGAGTCCAAGAACCACATTACACACAACCAATGTGAAAATGGCACAGGAATGGTATTAAGAAACCCTGATCACAAAGATAAGAATCTTTTAAGGAGGTCGACCCCAAGTTCCTGCGGAACATGCGCTTTGCCAAGAAGCACAAGAAAGGCCTGAAGAAGATGCAGGCAAACAATGCAAAGGCCATGAGCACCCACACAGTGGCCATCAAGGCCCTGGTGAAGCCCAAAGTAGTTCAGCCCAAGATGCCAAAGGGCCCCAGCAACAAACTCAGCCAGCTTGCTTTGATGGCTCACCCCAAGCTTGGGAAGAAGATCAGAGGCTCCATGGCCAAGGGTCATAGGCTCTGCCAACCACAGCCCAAGGTTCAAACCAAGGCAGTGGCCTCAGCTCCAACTCAGGCTCCCAAAGGTGCCCAGGCCTCTGTGAAGGCTCCTTAGGGAAGTTTTCTGTCTGTCAATGTGAAGACAGTTGGACTGACTTGACACACCTACACACTACTACAGATGATCAGGACCCTATGCTGTTTTTACAAATAAACTTGAGACAAGATTTGTTAAAAAAAAAAGTATTAATATTAATAATAAATAATATGCCTGGCAACATAATGGGATCCCATTTCAAAAGAAAGAAAAAAATGACTCAAAATTCACCTTTTCTAAATGCATAAACATTATATTATCTTAGTGACATTTTTTAACATTGGGAGTCATCATTTAATTAAAATTCTTCTTTAAAATATGGGCTTTACTTCACTAAACCTGATACCCCCTTGAGTATCAGCTATTACTGAAGCAGGAAATTGCCATTCTAGCTTTCTCAACCTTCCATTGCTAAATCCAGCAAGCCTGAAGCAAAGTACCACTTAGAAGCATAGAACAGAAAATCTACAGTGGTTTGGTGTCCAAAAGAAACATCTCCAATAGTGACATTTGCAAGAGAGTCTGCCCAGATTACCCACTGAGACCTGTACCTGGGCCCTGGGTGTTCTTCATCTCCAGATAACATCACCACAAGCCACAGAAGGAGTAGGGTAGCTTCAGCTGTAACCGGTGCCATGAGAAATAAATAAATAAATAAATAAATAAAATCACAAGTCTTTGCCTTTGCCTCACTTTTCTTGAGTTTCACTATGCCCAGGCTGGCCTTGAACTCAGAATCCTGCTGCCTTCACCTCTATTTCTTGAGTGCTGGGATGACAGGTGTGTGCCACCACATCCAGGTAGGTCCTGGCGACTTTTGAGGTCACTGGGAACGAGACAAATGCCTTTTCTGACCCAGAAACAATTGATTGCAACTGTTGCATCAATGCCCTTTAAATTCCTCTTCCCATTACTGCAGCAAGCTCACCCAGCCGCAATGGGCAAAAGAGTTCTTGCTGAACGCTGGGTATGCAACCCAGGGCCATGGTGTTTGAAGGCAGTCTGGCAGTTTGCTTCATGTTGATGAACAATCCCCCACCGGGGAAAGCTTCGATCTGGATGTGGCCTGGAGTCACATTCAAGTACTCTATATTTCGAAGCTCACTTTCCAGCTGTCATTCAGCCTCTGGTATGCGAGAGCCTCCAAAGCTGGTGCTGCCCAGGGTGAAGGCCAACTTGGTTCTGTGTGCTTACTCCTCTCTTAATTCCTGACATAAATTTTCTTCAGTCACTTAAAGGGCTACCCATTACTTGGAGGGAAGCACCAATCTCTTTTGTTATTAGGCCTGAGTTATATAAATTCAGAATTTCTAGAAGTTAGCAAGTTGGGCAAGGAGAGACTGGGGACATAAGTCGAGGAGGTATCATCAAAGTCTCCCCTCATTCAAAGTTTTGTTCTTGTTTTCTTTTAGCATTTTTATTATGTTTATTTTTGACTTTTGATGTGGAGAGGGAAATATGTGCATGGCACATGTGAAGGAGGTCAGAGGATATCTTATGGAAGTCAGCTCTCGCCTTCCTGCAGATCCCAGGAATTGAACCCAGGACATCAGGGATTGGTGGCAAGTGTCTTTACTAAGTAAACCATCTCTCACCATCCCTTCACCCCCCATCTTTGCCTGGCCCTTACAGAATGTTTGAGGCATTGCCCAAACCATTCGGCCAGTGCAGGCCCAAAAGGTAGGGGTGGGGCAGGCAATATTTTTGTCTATACCATATGATGACATTGCTCCTAGCTGTGAGATCTTGTCTCCTCCTGAGGGCCACAATACTCTAGCCTCAGGCCATGATATGTGAGAGTTAATAAAGGTGAAGGGGACTGCCTTCCCAGGCTGGAGCTGTTTATTTCCTTCGTCGATGCCAAGAAGAGCTGACACAGTTCATTCTCTTGGTGTGTCGGTGAAGGGCCTGAAGCGAGCCTTTCTTTGTTTTTTGTATATTTCTCATGATTTGAAGAAGGCTTTTATTCTCAAGTAACAGGGGATGTGACTGTTCAGGAGACTCTTTCTCCATTTACCATTAAAGAGTTATTACCGAGAACAGCATTCAAAGCCGAAAAACTCAAATCTGAACTGGACTCCCTCTGAGTCAGGGAGCCATCCACATGTTCTTTTATTGCATTTCCCTTGGGCATCTATCAAGAACAAGTGGGTCAGAGTCCTCTCAGAGCCCGTGTCCGGGGCGCAGCAAACAGCAGAGCAACAACAGGCCATCGAGGCCCAGGTCCACAAACAACATGTGCTGCCACAGGTTCGCCTGTCCTATACGAAGATCAGTCCTGTGAAAGTTCTTCATCCAGCTGGTGAGCTCCCCCTGGCAAGGGCCTGATGTCTTCTCATGTCCCATCATCGTGCCAGGCCCAGAAGAGCTTTCCCTGTTCACAAAGAACACCCTGTAACAGTAGTCGCAGCTGTCGCCAAGGCCAAGGGTGGGCTCCGACCCAAGGCGCAAGGCTTCAAAGCTGATCCTAAACCCGTTGTGAGAAGAACATGCTGGCCTGCCTTCCTTCCTGCTTGGAAGTCCCTGGCCTCCGATCATGCCCCTTATTTTGTGTAACAGCGGCAAGTAAAGGAAAAGAACAGTCTAGAAACTGAAATCACACTGGAGGTATTTTATCAAAATTCTACACGGTCCCCATCTGCTGCTGGCCAGAGCCCACCAAGTAGCAGGTATCTGTGTGAAATGTAAATGTGTCTTATGTAACTGCCCTTTGCCTTGGCCCTCAGTGAAGGGTTAGCTACTCTTCAGCATGAGCTGAGTTCTCTCACTAGGAAGATACCATCATGGGCACAGGAAGTACACACACGTCTTGTTCTCACCTGAAGAAAGAGAACAAGCAGCATCTAGGGGCAGGACCATTGCAAAGGGATGAGAGAGAAGAGGAGTTTGAATGTGTTTAAAGTCCTGAAGCAGGACTGCTCAGATAATCAGAGAACAGTCAACATTCAAAGTACTAAATGCAGCTCAAATGTCTTGGAACTGGGAATGACCTCAGTGAGGTCATTACCTGCCTCCTGCATGCCAGCATCTCAAGAACATTCCCCATTCCTGTTTGCATGACATTCTTTTTTTTAATATTTATTTTTATTTATGTGACTTGGTGTTTTGCCTGCATGTATAACCGTGTAAGGATGTCAGATCTTGGAATTACAGACAGTTGTTAGCTGCCATGTGGATGCTGGGACTCGAACTCAGGTCCTCCAGAAGAACATTCAGTGCTCTTAACTGCTGAGCCATCTCTCCAGCCCTGCATGCCGTTCTTATGGGGCACAAAGTCTGGCTTACACCCTCCGTATAAGTCATACCTGTTTAGCTATAAATGACAGCTATCTTTCCCGTCATCGGTGTCCTTCCCCACTTTCTACATTGAAATGCCATCTCCCTAAGCAGAACCGACGCTTGTAAATAACCACCTGCTTGTTGTTGTTGTTGTTTTCAGTGCCCCATTCTCACAGACACATTTTCCAATGGCATTGTCTGCATTTAAAGCAGAGAGCTCAAACGAGCCCCCTGAACTCCTGCTTCTCAAGAAACTGAGAACAGTGCAGCTTCAAAATGGAGATCACATCACCACCTGCCTGTCACCACCAGAGCCCGGCATTAGCCTGCCCTGCCATCATTACAGCATGCAAAACAAGTCTCGGGCTCTTGATTTTTGTTTTGCCTTTTGGTCTTCTTCTGCCCCCACGATACACATTCTACAACCACAAAATAGTGCAACTCCAACGGCCTTCTGAACAAGCGACTTCTATTCTGCTCTGTTCTTTTATCACTGGGGCTGGTACACAGTGAGAAACAAAAAGAGCCACAGAGCTACTCCTACAGTGAAAGGTTTTTTAAAAAGTAAGAACACGGAATAAAGTGTCGTTTGTCGCTGCTATGTTCTGAAGGGAGTGAAAAACGGGGTGTGTTGAGCCCTCCATTGTGCGCAAACTTCCCAAACACCCTCAGCTTCATCAGGAAAATGTGCCTGTCCTGTGACCCATTCAGTCCTTGACCTTTTGGGCACAACAAAAGGCACTATTTACCAGTGGTTAATACATGGATCTTTGTCTAGAAGGAGCTGTATCAAGGCTGTCACAGCCATGCATCACCAGTTTCGTTTTCCAGGTGTCTGTAGGGCAGAGGATGCTGTAGGTTCAACTGTCCGAGGCAAAGACAGCTTGCCAAATTCCCCCTAACTATAGGAAGGACCAGGAGCTGGTACTGATGAGGAAGAAGGACACAGAGATAGCCAGGACACCCTAGGACACTCTTTCCCCCCAAGGTAGACCCCTAAGACACTGACTTCCTCCCTAAGGGTCCACTTGCACAAAGCCACCAACCTTCTTATACAGCATCCCCCCTCCTGCAGTGTGGCCTGTTTGTTACCTTGTTTCCTGGTCACCTTCTGACTTTGCTGATGACCATTTTTTCCCTCTCACCTCTAGCAGCCACACCCACTTCTGCCTCCCCATGCATCTCTTCCCAGTCCTCTCCCAGTTCAACTCAGGGACCCTCTCCTATAGAAGACTCCTCACATTCTCCCTGCTGTGGCCATTCCTAAGTGTACCTTCTCTCCTCAGGGTATATATACCATGTCAGTCTTTAATGATGCCGCTGATGACAGTTATAATGATAAAGCCTGTTTACTTAAATGTGTACTAAGTCACCTGTGGGGTTTTTACTGATATTTATGTTTCTTCAAAATTATGACAAGTCTTTACAATGCTTCTCTCTCGATGATAAATATTCTCTCCACACTATAAATACTGTTTTGAATAATGCTCACGAATGTGTTTCATATGTTTGACATTTTGAATAACCAGCCACTTTGTGAGTCCAGCTTTAAATAGACTTAAATCTAGCTCACAATGTGATGGAAAGGTGTCCACCACGGAGGGAAAAAAAAAATCACCTAATTGCAAATGGTTTTGTAAACCTGTGTAAGTTCACTTTATGAAATAAATTAATGTGTCACGCTTGTAAGCTTGTAACATGTCAAATTTTGCAAATTTGTTGTATTTCTACCCACTTTCACTCCTGCCAAACAAACAGAATGTCTATATGGTTTTGTTTGTTTTTCTTACTGTATTATCTAAGGCAGTAGTGTTCTTTTAAGAAGTTTCTGGGAAGCATCAGGTAAAAGAAGAGTCCATCTGTTCTGTGTGGGATTGTAATCGTTGTCTTTGCTTTGGTCTGAACCATTACCCAATCTCTCTGAAATGCCCCCGAATAACTGGGGAGAAGTTGTCTGAGGCGCTGCTTTAACCCCCAGTGTTTTTACATTCAAGCTGGCTAAACATTTGAAGCCTTTATTTGAGGTAAATAAGGTAAATGGACCAGTAAGCCCTTCTTCTGTGAGGTGGACGTTCTCAGGCTGTACTGTGTTCCTTCACCAAGGGTATCCTGTGGCCTGAGTTCACATCCTCATCCCTCTGTCTCCTAAAAGCCCATCTAGTCACCTTACAATGTGAGCTGCTTCTCCAGATACTACCTCCCTCCCTCCTAGGGTCAGTGACAGTAAAGCCCTTCGAAATCTGTGGACGCGGCAGAAAGCATGTAATGACTGTGTAGACAGGAACATGATGATGTTAGCGTCTGAAGGGGGTGTGGGGGGGGCGGGATGTCCCTCTATCAGAACTGTGGTTCCTCTAGGCATCTCCCAGTCTAGGCTATCAGGAACCTTCTGTCTGAGCAGCTGCAGCCTGAGTTTACTGAGTAGGAAGTCTAATGCAGCTTTTTAGGCCTGAGACCATTTAGGACTTGCATCCTTCACAGCACCAGCAAGGTAGCTACGGTGGCCAGCTGCAGGCTGTGAGAGGCTGGGCTGCAGTCAGGTCTCCCTGGAGCTGCAAGCTCCCACACTGGCAGCAACACTAAGCCCCTGGCAAGCCACAACCCTTGGACCAGTCCATGTGATTGAGGAGCAGCCACAGCAAAGGCCTGAGAGTAACTGCAGGACCCTGGGGCCTGTAATCCTCAAGAGCAAGGTTTCCCCGTGGGCACAGAGCAGCAGAGACACAGGGGCACAGCTCTAAGCTGAGCCTGTCTTTCTCCTGCCCATTGTGAGCCGTGTGGGGCTACCTGCCTAGCGTGACGTGGTTCCCTCTGCTTATGCTGGATAAAGTCAAGACCCAGGAACAGTCTATGATCAGTGGACAAAGAGATCTTGTGACTAGAAAGGGGGCTAGTCACGTGATCCTCTCACGTTTGTTTCCTTAGATTAATTTTCACCAGCTCTGCCCTGGGATTTGGTGGAGGTTTTTTTTTTTATGACATCTAGTATTTTTGTGGAGTTTCCACCAGCCTGAAGTTTTAGCAAGATCATGTGAAAGTATCAGCTGTCAGTGTCTCCTAACAGGCTCTCGGGAAATGCCTGACCTGTGGGGTGGGACTCTTGTGATGCTATGTAGAAATAACTGGCTCTTTGTTTATTTGCTTGCCCCAGTGAACTCAGGGGATGGGATCGACTACAGCCAGCAGAAGAGGGAGAACATTGGCGACCTGATCCAGGAGACACTGGAGGCCTTTGAGCGTTATGGGGGAGAGGACGCGTTCATCAACATCAAGTACATGGTACCCACCTATGAGTCATGCTTGCTGAACTGACGGGGCCGATGCAGAAGGGACCCTCCCCTGGCGCCACAATCATCTGTCCCCACTGCTCCTAGCATCTCATTACTTGTGACTCTGCAGCTCTTTTTCTACAGCTGCAAACCTAGTGGCTTCTGGGCCATAAGACTGTTAGCCCTTTTGAGAGCAACGCTTTCCGATACATAAATAGTGCCTGTTTCTTCTATTACAATAGTGTACTGTGCTTTTTTTTTTTTTCCCCCTCCCGATGAGGAGAATTACTTTTTTATCCAGCTCAGATGGAGGCAGGCGTCCGAGTTAAACCTTCAGTTGTATAGACAATAAAACTATAATTTTCATATGCGATCCAGCAATCGCTGTGCTCTGTCTGCTTGCCCTGAGGGTGATATCAGGGGCTGTAAGGAAGAGTTTGTGCTGACTACTTAATAGGTGTTTGTCATGGAAGAGGAGCATCTCTTCAGCAGTGCCTCTCCAGCAGCTGTGTGGAATAATATGCTTTGACATTCAATAAAACTGTTGAATCTATATTCCAATTATAGCAGGAAATTTTTGCAGCCCGTTATAACAGCAGCTATAACTGTAATGAAGGTTTCTGGCCAACAAGTGATCCAGGCAGGCTTCAAGGCCTTTGCAGTCTGTATCTGAGTGAGGTGTGAAGTCTGGGGAGGGTCTGGAGTCAGGGTCAGGTGTGCAATGGTAAGTTTGCAACACAGTTGTAAGGGATGAGCCAACTGGAATCCTTGCTCCACCGTTAGCACACCACATCATAGAGCATCCCAAGGCTAGGTGTGCTGTTGACAAAATGTTGCCCAGCGTTTCATTCAGTTTTTCGTCATCCCTGAACATGGCTATGTGCCTCGTAATGACCTTTGGAAAGGATCGATGTCGCCCCTAGCAATTAATTGTTCCCTGACCCCTGCCTCCCCCCAGTCACTCCGTTCTCACAGTTTCACTCAGTGGGCCTGATAGCAGGATTCTGGACTTTTATTGAGTACAGAAAAGACAAAGGATGGATACTTTCTCATTCAGCAGAAAAAGAAAAACTGCAAAGCAAAGGCAGCAGTCAGCCTTGGACCATGACTGCTCAGACATGCCAGGAAGGAAGCTCAAGCATTTGAAACCCAGCCCAGAAAACTTCACAAAGCCAGAGCAAAGGCTGCACACCTGAGAAATGGCTTAACCTCGCAGAAACACCTTATCCCCAAGCATCTCACTTCTGAAGCGAAGTGCAATTTCTGCATAAAGTGGGGAAAGACTGTGTGTTCCTCTTCTCACTGTTCTCTGGACGGTCAGCAGCATTAATTATTTAAAGCTTCCTCTTTCCAAAAGTAAAGAGCCAATTCTTCAAGTGAATTTATTACTCATTCCCTCAGACCAGCCCGGGACACAGAGTCTCTCTCTGGAACTTGCTGAGGGTAGAGAGAGACCCATGTCCAGGTGAGGACAAAGGTGCATGTAGGGATAGCATTTGGAAGGCATAACTGCAGGGCTACTGGCAATTACAGCTAGTGCAAGAGACCCCAAAGTCTGCGATACTCTTAGTTACAAAGACTATGGCTTTCAAGACTATGGCTTTCTAGTACCCCCTGAGGTCTTACAGCTATGCCCTTTGACTCTGTCACACATGTAAACTGCCTGATTTCAAGCAAGAAGACTGGCCAAAGCTCTTATTTTGCTTGGAAACAAAGCAAAACCCTTCATCACCCAGCTCTGTTACTCATTAGCTGTGCTGCCCTGGGAAAATTCCTTAACCTGGCTGAACCTCTAATGCCCTCTACTGTGGAGTGCAGTGTGGCCTGTCTGTAGGAAGGTAACCCACATCAGAAGTGACCTCTACCTATGCATGTGTTGGATGTTCATGGAAGACATTTTGAAGACAAACAGTATATGAAGAATGACTTGTATCTGCCCCAACAGAGCAATGCATCCTGGAACAACCCTCAGACAATGCAGTGCTTCCTACCCAGAGACAAACATCACTTCACAGGGAGGCAGTTTTTCAGAGGACCAAACTACCTACAGAGGCAGGACTTTATTATCTAGAGATTAAAAAGCAAAACTGACATCTAGAGATCCCACAGAATAACAGGTAAGCACACCCCAACCCCTAGGCCAACTGGAGATCTCCTCTCTGAAGCAGGAGACACAAGCCCAGCTCTGCACCCACACCCAGCCCTGCCCTAAAACAAACAAAGCAAGGAGACCCTCCCCCAGCAATTTCCAACAACATACAGCAAGAGGGTCAGCCCACGGCCAAATCTTGCCCCAAACGCAAACTGCATCATCACACACCAACATATGGAATTCCTGCAGTGCCCTGGTCCAGAGCAGACTAAGAGAGCTGAATAAGAGTCAACTGAGAGCCAACTAAGAGTGAACCGTGCAGCAGCTGGAGATACACGACTCCTGGACCCACAACTGACTAAGAGCCAACTAAGAGCTGACTGAGAGTGAACCAAAGAAGCAAAGGGTAGATGCCAGTGCATGAATACATATAACAACATAAAGAACAACATGGCACCACTGGAAGAAGCTGGTGGTTCTACAACACCAAGACCTGAACATAGCAATAAAGAGGAAACAGAAGGAAACAGCCTTAAAAACAACTTTATGAAGATTGTAGAAGCCTTAAAAGAAGATACAAAAAATTTCCCTTAAAGAAATAGAAGAAAATACAAGCAAAAAATTGGAAGAAATTAACAGATCCCTGAAAGAAAGCCAACAGGTGAAAGAAACATTCCAAGAATTGAAAAATGAAATAGAGGCTGTCCCCTCTCCTCTTATCTATTCAATATAGTTCTTGACATTTTAGATAAAGCAATAAGAGAATGAAAGGAGATTAAAGAGATACAAATTGGAAAAGAATTAGTCAAACTATCTCTATTTGCAGATGACATGATTGTATACATAAGTGATCCCCAAAATTCTACCAAGGAACTTCTGCAGCTGATAAACACCTTTAGCAATGTAGCAGGGTACAAGATTAACTAAAGGCCTAGAGAGATGGCTCAGCAGTTAAGCAGTTAAGACTGTTCTTCCAGAGGACCTGAGTTCACTTCCCAGCATCCACATGACAGCTAACAACTGTCTGTAATTCTGAGATCTGACACCCTTACACAGTTATACATGCAGGCAAAAACACCAATTCACATAAAATAAAAATAAACATTAAAAAAAGATTAACTAAAAAAAAAAATCAATAGCTCTCCTATACACTAAGGATAAAAGGGCTAAAAAAAGAAATAAGGGAAACATCACTCTTTATAATAGCTGCAAATAGCATTAAATATCTTGGTGTAACTCTAACCAAAGAAGTAGCAGATCTGTTTGACAAAAAACTTTAAATGACTGAAGAAAGAAATTGAAGAGGATATCAGAAAATGGAAAGCTCTCCCATGTTCCTGGATAGGTAGGATCAACATAGTAAAAATGGCAGTCTTACCAAAAGCAATCTACAGATTTAGTCAATCCCCATCAAAATCCCAACACAATTTTTTACAGACCTTGAAAGAACAATACTCAACTTCATATGGAATAACAGGAAAGCCAGAATTGCCAAAACAATCCTGCTCAACAAAAAAAACTTCAAGAGGCATCATCATCCCTGTCTTCAAGCTATACTATAGAGCTACAGTTATAAAAACAGCCTCATACTGGCATAAAAACAGACTTGTGAATCAATGAAATTGAATTGCAGACTCCAACCTTGACCCAAATAGCTATGAATACTGATCTTTGACAAAGAGGCCAAAAATATTCAATGGAAAAAAGATAGTATCTTTAAAAAATGGTGTTGGCATAACTGGATGGTAGTATGTAGAAGAATACAAATAGATCCAAACTTATCACCCTGCACAAAACTCAAATCCAAGTGGATCAAAGACCTCAACATAAACCCAGCCACACTGAACTTGATAGAAAAGAAAGTGGGAAATACCCTTCAACACATTGGCCCAGGTGACCACTTCCTAAATATAATACCAGTAGCACAGCCACTAAGAACAACAATCAATAAATGGGACCTTATGAAACTATGAAGCTCCTGTAAGGCAAAGGACACAGTCAATAAGACAAAATGACACCCTAAGAATGGGAAAAGATCTTCACCAACCCTACATCTGACAGAGAACTGATCTCTAAAATATATAGAGAACTCAAGAAACTAGAACACCAAAACCTAAATAACCCAATTTAAAAATGGGGTTCAGAGCTAAAAAAGGAATTCTCAACAGAAGAATTACAAATGGCTGAAAGGCACTTAAAAAATTGATCAACATCTTTAGCCATCAGAGAAATGCAAATAAAAACAACCTTATACCTGTCAGAATGACTAAGATAAAAAACAAAAACAAAAACAGATGACAGCCTATGCTGGAGAGGATGCAGAACAAGGGGAACACTCCTCCATTGTTGGTGGAGTGTAAACTCATACAGTCATTCTGGAATGCAGTATGGTGGTAGAGCTCCATGGATAAGCACTGGACCAAGCTCCCCTTATAGCTAGAGAGTTGGGGAGAAGAGTCTGTATGAGCAAGGAGATAAGGAGTATGAGGAGGAGTCCACAGAAATGGCTGTCTGGAGCTCTGAAGAGCACACTAAACAGTCCCTGGGGAACCACAGGACAAAGAGCTAGGCCCTCCAAGGGTAGGTAACTGTTGATTAGCATGGGCAGTATGTAGATCCTTGAGGGGTGGGATCAGACTGTGTTCCTGTAAATGGGCTGGCTAGCACCTTGGAGCCCATTCCCTGCTGAGGAGTGCCTATCCCAGCCTTGATATTGGGGTGAGAAAATCGGACCTGCCTGGATTGCATGTGCCATGCTAAGGTGACCCTCCTTGGCACTTTCTACCCCTTTGAGGGAGGGGATCAGATTCGGTGATGGGATGGGAGGAGGCTGAAGGCAGACTTGGAGGGACTGAGACTAGGGAAGGATGGGTGAGCAGGAGAATATATGGAAAAAATGACCGTTTTTAATTAAAAAAAAAAAAAAGAAGGGGCTGGAGAGATGGCTCAGAGGTTAAGAGCACTGACTGTTCTTTCGGGGGTCGTGAGTTCATTTCCCAGCATCCACATGGTGGCTCACAACCATCTACAATGACATCTGGTAGTATATCTGTACACATAATAAATAAATCTTAAAAAAAGAATCACAGACCCAGAAGTCCAAGACTCTAAAATACAAGAGGAGCCCGCATCATGAGCATCATATCATTGCTTTGACAAGGGGCATAATCTGCAGATGATAGACGTGGTGATTTGAGGAATGTCCCCACAGGCTCAGGCATTTAAACACTTAGTTGCCAGTTATAGCACTGTTTTGGAAGCTTACGGTAGTAGAGTCTTGCTGGAGTAGTAAAGGGACAGGCTTTGCGAGTCAAAGCTTTGATCCACATCAAGATCATTCCCTGTGCTTCATGCTTGTGTTTGAAGCTGTGAGCTCTTGGATCTCTGCTCTGGATGTCATACTTGCTGCTGGCTGCCATGCGTCCATGACATGATGGGCACCTATCCCTCTGGAACCAAAAGTCAAACAAGCTCATCGATAAGTTGCTTTTGGTAATTTTTTTTTAAATCACAGTCACAGAAAAGTAACTACTAATACGGAAGAACTAAAACAGAAGTTGGTGCCAAAGAGTTGTCTGCTGCTGAGAAGAACACAGCATGCTGCAGTTTGGAAGAATGTGGAAGTCTTTGGGACTGTAGACCAGAAAAGCCCTTGGTGTGATAGTCAGAGCTTCAGTTGTTCTAGCAGGAGTCCTGAAAGCAGCATTGAGAGTGTTGTGGACAGCAGAGGCTTAGTGTAAGACGTTTCTGAAGAAAGGGAAGATTTTAACAGTAACTGGGCTAGAGGCTACCCACATGATATTTTAGCAAAGAATCTGGCTGCCTTCTGTCCATATCCTGAGAACTTGCCGGAAGCAAAATTAGAAAAAAAAGGACTAATTTCATTGGTAGAGGAAATTTCAAGACTGCATAATATTAGATCTATGGTATGGTAATTATTGATAACCCCTTATGAAAGCCTACAACAAAAAGGAGCAAGTGAGTCAACATGAAATACAAAATGCACAGTTTGGAGAGAAGAAGAGAACTAAGTTGCTTAATGTCACAGCCAAGGTGTGTGCTGGAAGAGAGGCTGTGATTATTAAAAAGATCAGACAGTTAAGGAAAGGTCTTCTCTGCACTGGAGTAAAGAGAAGGTGCCCTCAGGGGAAGACCCCACCCAGCTAAGCTTCCAACCTCAGAAGGAACACAATTTCCAGAAAGGAATTGGACAAAAACATTGGTGCTGATGTGATTGACGGGGACCAGGGTCTTTCCCGTCTACATAGTGCTGGCTTTATGAGCAGAGAGGATGGCAGAGTAAAGAAGTCATAGATTATTCCTCTGTAGTTTCAGAGAGATGCTGAAGCCAGACTGTGTCAAGGGAGTCCCCGTGTGAGACAGAAATAGGCCCTTAGAGGCCATTGTGTAAAGCTGTGAAAGTGAAGCCTGGAGATCAAAGGTGATGGAGATGTCAGAGCCATGGGATCTATGTAAGAGCTACATATAGGAAGTTGAGCCAGCCCAGGAGAGAAGTGTGTGTTGCAGGCAGGAAGGCTGGAAGGGTGGGACCATGTAAGTCCTTTGATAATGCCCACAGAGCCACAGAACCCTGAGTTCTGGTCTTCCTTTGGTCCAGCATTTCTTTACTATGGCCTCTTTCTTCCCTATCAATATGGTAATGTATATTCTGTGCTATTATATGTTGGAAGTATGTAATTTGCTTTTTAATTTTACAGAAGGTTACAACTAAAAGATTATCTGAGTCTCAGAAGAGAATTTGGACCTTTAAACAGCGTTGAAACTGTGAAAGGCTATGGAGGCTTTTAAAGTTAGATCAAACACATTTTGCATTGTGATATGACCACAAACCTATGATGGCCAAGGGGTAGAGTGTGGTGGTTTGAATGAGAATTTGAATACCTGGTCCCTAGCTCGTGGCACTGTTGAGGAGATTCAGGAGTTTACAGGAGTATGTCACTGGGAGTGGGCTTTACGGTTAGAAACCTCACATCACTTTTAGTTTTCTCTCTTTTGTGCTTGGGTTTGAGAATATGAACTCTTGGCTTCCTGCTCTGGCTGCCCCATTCCTCACTAGGACGTGCTCTGATCCCTCTGGAACAGAAAACCAAATAAACACTTCCTTGTATATAAAAAAATAAAATAAAAAGCAAAACCAAAGTAAGCCACATATTTTTGTTGCTTCACTGGTGTAAAATTAGGAATGGCCTGCTTTTTCTGACTGTTCCCCAAGGTAGGCTTCTACAGTCTGAACTGTTTACAAAGAAATCAAAAATGAAAGGTGTGGCATGTGAGGCTTTGGGTTTCATTCCCAGCAGAGACAGAGAGAAAAACAGACAGAGAGACATATAGACATTGCAATGCCCTGGCCAGGTGTGTGTTCTACCCCCTGTTTTCCTGGCTTCATTCTAGTCTCACCTAAATGTCCCTTCCCAGTGTGGATCCCCTTTGCTCTTACTCTGCCCACTCATTTGCTGTGCAGTGTGAAGTTTCTGGCCACAGGTGGTGAGAAGTGTCTGGCCACGGATGTGGTAAGTATCTGGCATAGTAGTGGGAGTGTCTGGCCATGGTGGTGGGAAGTGTCTGGCCATGGCATTGGAAAGTGTCTGACCACAATGGTGTGACACGTCTGGCTGTGTAGATGGGCAGTATCTGGCAATGGCAGTGAGCAGCATCTGGCCATGGTTGTGGGAAGTATCTGGTCATGGCTGTTGCTTATTCATTCATGCATCTACCAGCTCAGTGAGAACAGGGACTTGCCTCCACACATTACATGCTCAGGGCATGCTCATCCTGCTGTGGGACAATGCTCTTGTACACTGTAAATATTTGTCACTATAAATACTGGTTTAATAAAACACTGATTAGCCAGAAGCTAGGCAGGCAGGAAGTACAGAAAGGTGACCAGACAAGGAGGATTCTGGGAAGAGGAAGAGCAGAGCCGAGTCTCCTACCAGACTCAAAGGAAGGAAGATGAGACTGCTGCACTGAGCAAAGGTACCAAGCCATGTGGCTAAACATGAATAGGAATTATGGATTATTCTAAGCAAAAAAGATAGTCAATAATATGCCTGAGCCATAGATCAAACAGTTCATAATTAATATAAGCCTTTGTATGACTATTTGGGTCTAAATAGCTGTGTGACCAGCCGGGCAAGACAGAGAAACTTTTGACTACATCATTCTTCATGTGACATTTGCTGGACAAGTAACTAAGGATACTTCCAAACAACATAGGCCATCCCAGCCTGCCCTTATGCCTCAGAGGACATTTGTCACTCTGTGAAATCCTGAAGTGGGGAGACACACCAATCTCCTGTCAGACTTTCTGAAGAATGGACTAGAAGGTAGAGGCTGGCACTGATGCCATTCAGAAGCATACATTACACTGTCAAATGCAAGTGTACTTGAACTTACTACACACATACTTACAGGCCCACCTGGCCCTTCCCTGTGTGGGACAGAAGCATCGTGCAGATGAGTGTAGTACTTACTGTCTCCTTCCATGTCCAGCTGGGTGTCCACTCCCATTTCCACTCCTCCCTGTGTAACTGTGTGTATCGGTCTCTCTGTAGAGACCTGCTGCAATCAGGGATATAGTTGCCTCGGTAGGTCTCAGTCATACACATGTTCCTTGCAGGGAAAGAAGCCTCAAATATTTCAGTCCATATCTCTGTAGCACCCATGCAGAAGGTACTTCTATGTCCTAACACCTTTGACAACCAGAGTTGCCCCAGCATACCCTAGGCTAGTAGTTCTCCATCAAAGTGTGCTCCCAGCCACCCCACCACCCCACCCCCACAAAGGCAGGAATGCCTGGGAACTTGGGTAGAATGCAAATCCTTGGGGCCCTGACTGGGACACGTTTGACACTCTTCCTCACAACCATGATGTACCCCGAGGTTTGTAAGTCACTGTTCCAAGCCCAGGCTTTCACCCAGAAGTCCGTTCCCAGCTCTTTGGAAGGTCTTGGCAAACTGAAAGTCATTGATCTTCAAGCCAGGTTCTCTACATTGATGCCATGAACTTAGCCTGGTCACTCCTGTGGTCTCCACTGAGTAACAGGCTCCTTAGGGAACAAATGTGATGTGAGCTTAGGAACAGTAGAGTGTCAATGTCCCTTAGCTGAAAGATAACTATGTTATCCTCATTCCAAAGGGTGAAGAAAATTAGGCTAATTCAGTCCCAAGGCCAATGGCAAGAATCATTGCTATGAGTGATACCAAGACAGAAAAACACGTAAAAGCCTCAAGGACCCACGGGCATTCACTGTCATTATCACCTGTATACTTGAAACCTTAAAATTGAAAGAATTCATTTCTTTAATACAAAAAGGGAAATTCCTAGCAAATCTTAAAAACACAGCTAACGGGGGAATGGGTGGGCTCTGTTTGGCATACTAACTGTCCCTGTCCTGAGGAAGGTGTCTCTCACGTCTTCTCTACTGCTGCAGGTCCAGGAAATTGTCCATTAGTGAAAGCAACTGTGGTCCAAAACTGTATCCATGCAGAGCAGAGCCCACGTGGCGCTGGATTCAGTGGGAAGCATAATAGAGCCATTCTAAGACTGGAGCTTTAAATGGCCTTTCTGTCTACTCCCTCATGCATCTGGGGCAGGAGACGCTGCATTAAAATGCAGCCAGAAAAAAAATGTCTCATAAAGAACTTTATTGATGAAAAGGCAAAATTTTAATAACCCTTCAGTAGGTGCCATTCGGGAGGGGTGATACGTCCTAGGACCGGGGTTTTCATAACCCTCCTAGGAATTCCTCATATTAAAGGATGTTTTCAGTTTAGAAAGAGCCCAAATGGAAAGTATTCTGGGGGGGGGTGACAATTTATGCCCTACTCTTATTATGTGGTGAATTTTTGTGTACCTCCCTGTTCTGTGTGTGTGTGTGTGTGTGTGTGTGTGTGTGTGTGTGTGTGTGTGGAGAGAGAGAGAGAGAGAGAGAGAGAGAGACTACATCCGACTGAAAGAACTTTCCCCTCAATTTGTGGCTTACCAACCAAATGAACTAAAATGCTTCACTGCAGAAACACAGAATAAGGCCTTCTAACGTGCTCAAATTGCCAATAGTGTTCCCAGTACTGCCAAGGCCACCTACCTGACATACACCATGAAGTCTCACATGTGAGGTTAAAGAGACCTACTCAGTGAAAGCTTTTTCTTTATAAAATTGGGGGTCTACAGAGACTGTGATAGGCTTCCTCAGCAGCCATAAAGGCCACCACAGAGCTCATAGAGGGAGGCTGTGTGCCTTAGTTTACCTTCTTGCTCCTGTGGCCATGGTAGGGTAACCTAACACACAGTATGAATGAGGCAGATGGGAGGGTTGTGAGTACACCAAAGCGAATACTGTAGCATTGATCCAAAGATGAATTCAAAAATGAATCTGAGCTTCTGTTCATAGCAGGGACATAAAATAAGTTAGCAGAGGTCCCCATGGGGCTTGCTGGCTGCTTACGGTTATAAAGGCGTGCTGATACAGTGAATGTGCAGACACACCAGAGCAGCTTTGGAATTGGAGCTAAAAGCCAAGTAAAATCATGAAATTAGGTCCAGGAACCAGGAACAAAGTGGTGAGCAAAATCACTTGGTAAGGGCTGGGGTCAAGGCCAAGCGTTGAACTGCAGCTCCGCTATGTCCGTTTGTGCTGGACAGTGACAAGGTGAGTACAATGAGCCTGGCCTGTTCCCTCGTGCAGAAAGTACAAAGAAAGCATTGAGAAGACAGTGTCTGTGAGAATCGCTCAAATCATGACTCAGATTTTATCAGTAGATAATGTTCAGAACACATAACAGAATATTATGTATATAAGAGGTAAAATCATAATATAAGCAAGAGTAGAAATATAGATACTTTCTGAAATTTCACATTCATCCTAGAACACATTGCCATCAAAATGGCCATGGGCAGATTTGAGTGAGTGACGGGCTGCTGCACTGAGCCGTTTCACACAGTATGTTATGATGCTAACCACGGATGGAAAACCCTGTTTGTTTTCAGCTGAGAAGACCAAGGCATGAAAAATAAAGTTTTTCCCACATTACACAGCCATGAAGTGATTTTTAGTGTTACTACAGAACACCAGGGAGTGTCTATTTTTAGCCCTAGCAAACACAGCCTCCATTACTTTGGAGTTCATCTTTTCAGCATTTTATTGGTGAGACTGTCAGCTCAGCTCAGCTTGGTTAACCTCCAGAGAGATATAGCCTCCTCTGATTCACAAGCATCTCTCCCTCCCAACTTCCTGCCCCCCAACATCTCTACGCTCAACCTGCCCCTAAACCTGAGCTGAGGATGGATAAACATGTCAATTTCCCAAGGACCACAGTTGTAAACCAGGGTGAAGGATGTGTGTGTGGGGGGGTGTCTGTAAGGAAGACAGAGACACAGAGGCAGAAACAGAGACAGAGAGAGAGAGAGAGAGACCTATTGCAAGAACTCTAGTTAGCATATAATGAAAACCCAGAGACAGATATTGGGGAAAAGCTGGACTAACAGAGAGATAGAGAACAAACCACAGCCAGTTCTCACCCAGCCAAATGGGTCCTCAGCCTGACTGGTTGCTTCTACAGAATGCCAGAATTTCTGCCTCCTCCTGCCTTAAATATCTTCCCTGCTCAGATATTTCACTTCCTTGTCCAACTCTGCATCATAATCCTAGAGTTAGGATTAAATGTGTGAGCTGTTACTGTTTGGCTGTAGGGCCTTGAATTCACAGAAATTCAGAAAGATCTGTCTCCTGAGTGATGGGATTAAAGGCATAAGTCATCACTCTCTGACCTTCATGGTTTCACTGAGGGTGATTCTATTCTCTGATATTCCAGGTTGATTTTATTAAATATACAGTATATCACTACAGAGACCGATCCCCCATGAGGAGGTCAGAGATCAACTCTCCCCTTCCTAGCTTAAGACAGGGTCTTCCATTCTTTGCCACTTTGTGTATCAGCCAGCTGTCCCCAAAGCTTCCCAGGCTCCTGTTCCCATCCTCCATCTCGCTGTAGGATCCCTGGGGTGGCAGGTGTGTACCTCTTCATTCAGCCTTTACATCTGATCTGAACTCAGGTCCTCACACCCCACTGGACCAGCCTCCCAGCTCCACTTTTACATCCTTAGGAAAGTTTCTGCTAATACCACTTACTGTTTCCAAGGCCCTCGAGATGCCATATGTCCTTGGCATGGAGGAATGTGGTGAGAAGGTCACCAAAACCAGGCCTGATAATGCCTTCCTCACCAAAAATGCTTGTTTCAGGAGTTCTGGTCACCAGGTAGGAAAAGGGAGGGATAGCTTGCTGGCCCATACTGTCTGGCAGATCCCTGCTTCCTACCTAGTACTCAGAGTCACTCCACCACCTGCCCAGGACCAGGCTCTGGTCTACACTCTTTTATCCTCTCCTGCTCAGATAGAATACCCTAGCTGCTCATGTGGCTCCCTGGGAGTTGAGGGAAGAGCCATAAACTGGGTCAAGAAGAACCAAGGGAGTCCACGGGTAAAGGCTGGGTGAGGTAACTGGCCATCAAGAGGTTCCAGGCACTTTAGGAGGACTGAGTAGTGTGAGCACTGCTCACAACCCCAGCGGTGAGGCGTTGCTTTTGTTTTATAGCTGAGTGGACATCCACAGAAATGAAACCATTTGCTCAAGGTCATGTGCTTGCTGAACCATGATACCAGTGAAGCCTACCGAGGCAGCTCCCAGGCACGTAGCCTCAGCGTATCCAGAGAAGTTGGTGGATGTAGGATCCAGTCCTAGGTGCTCCTCATGATGGCATGCCACCAGGAACAAAGGTTTGATAAACATTCAAGATTCTGGGTGGCACTTAATCCCACCCCCCCCCAACTTGACTGGCAGCCCAAGCAGCAGAGGCTTCTCTATCTCCAGAAGGGTCTAGAAGAGTCAGCATTCATAGGATGTTGGCCAATAGACACTGAGTCCCTTAATTCCCTGACATGCTGTGAGTCTGTGCACAGCAGCCTACACTGAAAGAAATGGGTAGGCCATAAAGAGCAGCTGACCAAAGGCCTAGGCCAGAATGTGACATAATGTCACGCTGTCCCACACTGCCCACAGCATTGTAAATCACTTTTCTGTACCTTTACACGCATTCACATATTTAAATGACACATGGCAGTCATGTGACAGCTCAAGATGGGTTGTGATAAGGTCATTAGCATGTCCATCATCTTAGTCATTTATCATTTCTTAGTGTTAGGAGTCATAATGGCTTTCTCTCCAGCCACCATCATAACTGACCTTTACAGCCCTGGCCTCATGGGGCTCAGACCAAGAGAGCACTCTTGTCTTTAATTTTATTTTGACAGTTATTTCATTTCATATGAATAAGTATTTTGCTTGCATATATGTCTGTGTACATGTATGTACCTGGTGCCTGCAGAGATCAGAAGAAGGCATTGAACCCTCTGGAACTGAATTTATTGATAGCTGTGATTCCACTGTGTTAGGATTCAAACTTGATCTTGAGCAAGAACATGCACTCTAAGCCATATCTCCAGCCCCACAAGAGAACTTTCTATTCTTTCTGGGTTTCTCTGGATCCCATCTCTGTGTTCTTTTCCTCCCATGGATTTGAGGGACTCATCCTGAACTAGAATTTAGACACAATGCAACAAGGAGATCTGAGCCAAGTAGCTTAAACTCAGTGGATATCATTTTCTCTCCTCCAAATGGTAAGTTCTGCCACTGAATTTATGTTAGCAATGGTCACTTCCTACCTAATCTGAAACATCAGCCTCCATGGGCCTTTGGAAGGAAGTTCACAGCCAGAGTGACCTCATTCTGGGGCATTCTTGGGGGAGCTTATTCCTCAGAGATGCAGGATTCCCCCTACTCCCTGTGCAAAAGCCTTTCTCACAGAGGAAGTGGGACTCTGCCCAAGGTTGTTTGCTGGGGCATGGGAACTCACAGTCCCCAAGTGTGGCCAGGGTGAACAGCACTGTGTGCCAGGCTGTAGCCCTCCTGGAGTTCCTGAGGCACCACTGCCAAGGGCTGCTTTCACCAGAACTGACGGGGGCCAGGACGTCAGGGCTTTCCCACAGCCCCTCACTGCTGGAAGGATGCTTGCCATGGCAGTCACACAGGGGCTTGCCTTTGTCTTCCTAGACTTTCTTGTCCATGAGGCTTTTCTCCCTCTAATCCTTACTGGCTTGATCTCCACATATCCCAGTGCCCAGGCTCTGTCCTTGGTGACCTCTGAAGCAGGGCTCACACTGGGCTATCTTACACATCACTTTCTTTCCTTCCTTCTTTCCTCCCTCCCTCTTCCTCCCTCTTCCTCATCCTCCACCTCCTTTCTGTCTCTGTCTCTTTCTCTCTCTCTCTCTCTCTCTCTCTCTCTCTCACACACACACACACACACACACACAC
>PVIH01010205.1:0-77064 GCA_004025045.1 Sigmodon hispidus | reverse complement strand
ACAAAGGGAGCTATGTTTACTTTCTCTGATGCCCATAACAAACTGCCACAGGCTGTGTGGCTTAAATAGAAGAAATCCATTTTCTTGAAGTAAAAAAGCCTTACAGAGAGGCTCCAGTTCAGTAGGCAATATGTACAAAACAAGGACCAAGTGCCATTGTTCAGCAAGAGTATGGGTTGCTATTTAGAATGTATTTTTTCTCACTCTGTGCTGCCTGGATGGAGGGATCCAGCCAGTTGCAGCACACTGCATTTTACAGTCACAGAAACAGGTAACGAATAAATACAGGGCTAAGAAGATGAGACAGTCAATAAAGTGTTTACCGCACCAGCACAAGTATTGATTCTGTAGCAAGAAAACAGGCTCAGCACCACACTCTCAAAAACATAGACAAGAGGCTCCTAGGGTTCACTTGGCCTGTCTAGCTCAGGCAGAGAACTCCCAGATCCAGTGAGAGACTGTCTCAAATAAGAAAAATTATAGAGTGATTATAAAGACTATCTGATATTCATCTTCATTCCCAGCTCCCCTCTCTTACATACATACATACATACATACATACATACATACACACATACACACACACACACACACATACAGACTAGCTTTAAGAAATCCTGCATTAAAGAATGAAACAAGGTTGTTCTTCCTAATCTATATAGATCTAATCTATATGCCTGTGCTGCAGCCAATTTACCATTGCTGGGAAAGAATCAAGAGTAGGTAGGCAGCCAGTCTATTTGGTACACCACATGGATGCTAAGTATCACATCTCAGTCCTACCTAGGAAAGCGGCAAGAGCTGAGGCTATTCTTAGGATAGCACGGCTGTCCTGAGGCCAGCAGGAACCTTGACCTTAGCTCTCCATCCTAAATTGAATCTATTGGCACCAAATAAGCTGTGTCCAGGATGGTGAGCAGCTTGCATTATAAAGCTGTGGAAACTTCTTCGGGCTTTGTATTGGCAATTTCCTTTCTGGAAAGGAGAAAATAAAAAAGTAATGCTGCAGTCTACATTAGAACAAATTAGGAATAGAAGTATTAACCAGTGTTCTTCACATGTCACCCTCACTTCCTGAAGTCGGGACAACTTAACCCCCACCTTTCTAGTGAGGACCAGATGCTCCATTAACTAAACCTTAAAATCCAGCCATGACATGTTCTGAAGGCCATTTTTCTCAAGACCCTCTAATGTTTGTGGTTTGTTCCTTATATAGTTAGACCTTCTGCAGCTCCCCTTGGGAAGCATAGAATAAGTTACAATTCTCTGCATGGCACAACATCATTTTATTTTCACACCTGAGCTCAACATTTTTGGGTAAGGGGCTTCAAAAATTAAAAGCCATTCCAAAAATCTCAGATTTGAGTCTTGCTTCCCTCAAAATGAATATACATATTGTAAGCACCTGGCCTGGGTTGCTGTTTCAGAGGCGTAATGAAGATAAATACTATTGGCATCTAAATGTTGGACTCAGCTGTGAGAACAGCCATTGGTGTGCAAGCCAAGCACCAGAATGTATACCATGTAGGGTGTTTGTTTATGACGTGCCTTGGCCTACTCACAGTGAGGTCTTATGAGAAGGAAGCCCCTAGTGTAGTTGGCATCAGCAGTCCTAAACAGGAGAATAAAAATAAATGGAGTCCTGGAGCCTCTGCATAATGTATGTATGCTAGAGAGAAAACTCAACCATTAAACTGCAGCTTCTCCGAACATGATGTCACAAGTCAGATCCCATTAAAGGAAATGGAAGATGAATGTTTGCTCCAGGCAGCTGGAAGGAGTCAAAAAAGAAAATACATTATAAATCTTTCCACTGCGTGCCTAAATTGTAAAAGATGACTTTCAGCATCACCCAGACTCCTTCCAATGAGTAACTTCTTCCCAACAAAGACATCCCAAGCAGCTGGTAAATATAAAATATGGATGATCTGATTAGCAGAGGGAGACTGGTACATATGACAGTGTCTGTTCCCACATCTGCACCCTGACTGAGTCTTGAGGAGAATGGGACCCCAAGCATGACCACAGTAGACTCAGAACTGATAAGGCCAAGTAGACAGAGTGAGAGTTCAGCGTAGAAACTCCTCTGGCAAATGCTTCATTTGCTTTAGGAACAGGGAGTTCTTGTGTTGTTTCTTAGAGCGAGGGTTGACTGTGTGATCACAATAGTTCTTTATTTTTCTCTCTGAGTGTTGGTGTCACCATGCATAGCTCCAGTTAATGGTGTTGTATTGGACAGAGCTTTCTCAAATAATACTTAAGAATGACACTGGGCCTGTCATCCAGAACAATCTCACCAACACACACACAGCACACACACACACACACACACACACACACACACACACAGCACACATCTCAAGCAACCAGTGTATGCAGAGAAGCAGTGGTGCTGGATATGGCAGGAAGGACCTCCAGATTCATGTAGAGAGGAGAGAAATCTTCTCTGGAATAGAACCAAGTATCTCAAATCAAAGTTACGGCATCATTTCAAAATGTTGTTAAATGTCTCTTGTATATTATACACAGTAGCATCTGCATACATCTGGCAGACAGATACAGCATATGTCTCTGCTCCCATGAGTTCACTGTGATGATGTATGGCACAAAGCAGCTAACGCAGATATTGAGAGAGGGAAACACAGAAGTGGATCCAGAAGGAGAACAGAAAAAAACAAATGTCCACTCACCCTAGATATGGCACCTATGGCAGACAACAGAAACCAATCCACTCAAGCCTATCCTAGTGAACTAGTGATAATTTGTATTGGCTGTGGGGATGATATGGATGAGGAGCTACCTACAGGATGCAGAGGACTAAAAGAAGGCAGTATCACTGAAAAGCCAATGGCGGCATGAGTAACAGCTCACAAAAACTTCATCCCTAGAGCTCTCTGCCTAACTCACAGGCATCTGGACCAGTCGGAGTCTCTTTTCCCCAACAATTATTACTTCTCAAACCATCTTTGGGAAAATCCTTGTCAGTCTTGTAAGTTTGAAAAACTTCTGAATGCAGGTGAGGTGGTTGGTTGGTTGGTTGGTTGGTTAATTGGTTGGTTGGTTGGTTGGTTTCTTGAGTCTTGTAAGTTCCATTTACTTCCTGGGCCTTAAGAGCTTTCCTCCTGGAAGGAAAGTTTCTATTTAGACTAAACATCTATACAGAAAGTGAATAAAAGAACCATAAGGACTATAAGTGTACAAAGAAGAATCCTGATGGGAAATGAGAAGTCTGTCTGTCTGGAAACTTTATTCAATAGTGATTGGCAGGCTGTTGAATTGGAAGCCCATGAGAGAATGGTTCCCATGTTAAATTGCAGAGATGCTACACATTACACAGAGGTTATAACAGGAAGTGATATAACGGTTCTGAGATAACAGGACTGCCCTTGTGTGGATATACAGGTAACCACCACACCTTTAGGAAGGTGCAGTTCTACATTATAGAGTCTCATGTCATGCTGATTAGAAAGATCTTCTTGTTGTCAGCCTTTAGATTTTAGAATAACTGTTTCAAGAAAAGAGCCTTGGGACAAAATTTGGCAAGTAACTCAGAGCTTAACCCACTATGTCCAGGAGTATCAGCATAAGGGGTTATATTAAAATCTCAGCCAATTCTCAGGATGGATGTGCTCAGTGTTTCTAATGAAGTGGCCAATCAGGAAACAAAACAGAAAACCCCAACTTTAGGAAATCATCTATATAATCAAGGTGGGGAAACTGCTTCAGCCCATCTGAAGGTAAAGATGTTTAAATCCTATGCAGTTTTGTTCACACTGATGTCATTGTGAGACTTAGAGGCTGTTGAGATACAGGGAGGAAAGGTGTGGTGACAGGAAGACTTTCCAGTCAAATACAAACTTTTGTCACAGTAGGGCCTGGATCACAATGCATTTGGTAAAATTATCATGACGACAGGGCAGGCACCACACAAGCTCATCCCAATGACTAACATTATTAACAAAGATAAGGAAATCCAGGCCCTTAGCTCCAGAGAGGCAGAGTAGCTTGCATAGTTATCCAGGAGTTATAAGAAACTTCAGAACAAGATTCTAAATTGCTTAACATTCTTAGCATTCTGACCACCATTAGTGAGGCATGTGCTGCCAAGCCCTATTGCCTGCGACATTGATGTCGTGGTCAATTTAATATACAGATGGAGGTCCTGAGTAAACACTTAGCACTGCAGATGGCCCATTAGGAGCAGACTAGCAATTTATAAAAGTTTGAGCCAACCAAGCTGCCCAAAGACATGATCTCACAAGGAAAAAGAGTTACCAAAAATGTTTCTAAGCTACGAATGTGATGAAGTAAATTCCCAGGCCACTGTCAGACTGGTCTTCCTTCCCTCTGAAGTGTCTGAAACTGCAGTCTGTGTTAGAACAAGGAAAAGAGAGAAGCACAACACTCTGTTTCAGGAAAAAAACAGCAAACTGATGACTGATTGTGAGTCTGTGATGAGCCAAAATTCTAATCATCTTTTACAAAACAAGTACAAATTAACACACACACACAGAGAGAGAGAGAGAGAAAGAGAGAGAGAGAGAGAGAGAGAGAGAGAGAGAGAGAGAGAGAGAACAAAGGCATTGGAAAATGTATTTTGTTACCCATACCTGTCAGTAAAGTGGTTTACTGTAGTGTAGCTGAATCTTTGTTTATATACTATACTCACTTTGTACTCTCTGTTTTATGGGAGTGAGTCCATAATTGCATAATCTGAGACATTTTTAATGTGACTCCTTTAGAAGCTCTTGCTAAATCATACAACAGAAAACTTGAATATGGCTGTATTTGAGTGAACCATCAGCAACAGGCAATTTTAAATGCTGCATTTAGTCACCCATGTTAATACTGACACCATAATGCAGGGGATTTACCTGACACAGTCCACTTATTATAGAGCCACTAACAACAGCTGGCCATTTGCAAAGAAATCACAACCCTGTATATAATAATCACATATTATTTCGCCAACTTATTCATTTCAATAGTATAAGCCGAAAATTTTTGCCAGCTATTTTATTGAAATCTTCAACCATGTCCATGTCAGCCATCTGTTTTAATAATAGAATCTGTCACTTTAAAAAAAAAAGTTTGATGTTTATTTTTGTTAACTTACGCTTGAGAGTAATGAACTCTTAGTGCACATGCTTATTTAATAATGTGTTCCAATATTTGCACTGGTTGATCTCCAACATTCTGCTGTATGTTTCCCAGAAGTGACAATTTACCATTTTTAAAAGAAAATTTGTTACAAATTTGTCTCCAAATCTGATCCTTCACTCGGCCAGCACCATCTGTTGTGGATTGATAGTTCCTTAACCATGCCTCCATGTTGTTCTGTGTGTATTAGAAGGGATGGCATCAGCCCATTAACAACTATTAAATGGACTCAGAATTTTGGGGTCAAACAGACCAAATTTGACTAATGACATGGCTCCACAGGGTCAATAACAAATTATATGTTGGTATGCTTAAATGTTTCAAAAGTACTTAAAGTGCAAAAACATTGTGTGGTGTAAAAATTTCATGCAGCTTGATTTTCAGCATCTATGCATTCCATTCTGCTGGGATAAAGCCAAGCTAGGTCTTTTATTGATGGCCTGGGTATGCTTTGTGCTACTACAGCAAGGTAAATCATGCAGGAAAAAACATGAAGCTTACAAAGCCCAAAATATCCATATTCCAAGACATTACAGAAAGTTTTCTACCTCCCACATACCCTTCCCCAATATTTTGATTCTTCAGATATATCTTGAATTTTCCCATTACATAGATCTTGGTTAGCGTTCTGTTACTGAGATAAAAACACAGGCCAAAACCAACATGGGGAGGAAAGGATTGTATGTCATGATCACACTCAAGCATCCAAAAAAGCCAAGTCAGAAATGTAAACAGGACAGGAACCTGGAAATACAACCTGAAGCAGAGGCCATGAAGAAATAAATATACTCGCTTGCCATATGGCTTGAGCAGTCTGCCCCAAAATACCTGTCTAGAGGTGGCACTACCCACTGTGAGCTGAGCCCTCCCATATCTGTTATCAACCGCAATGCCCCAGTCATGTCCACAGCCAACCTGATGGACACAATTCCTCAGTCAAGGTTCCCTCTTTTCAGGTGACCTAGTGTGTGTAAGGTTGACAACTAAGGAGCACAAAAAGTATGTGCTATGGAATAATGCTCTTGTACACTGTAAAAATTTACCAGTTGAATTAGCTTAATAAAATGTTGACTGGCCAGTAGCTAGGTAGGAAGTATAGATAGGGCAACCAGACTAGGAGAACTCTGGGAGTTAGAAGTCACCAGCTAGATCCAGAGGAAGCAAGATGAGAGTACTGTCCTGAGAAAAAGTACTAAGCCACATGGCTAAACATAAATAAGAATTATAGATTAACTTAAAGTGTAAGAGTTAGCTAGTAATAAGCCTGAGCTAATGGCCAAGAATTTATAAGTCATACTAAGTGTCTGAGTCAATTATTGGGGAACTGGCTAGCGGGTATTTGAGAGTTGCTAGCTGGACAGAAACTTCTGAGTACAAGTGTGTGCATGTGTTTTCAGCTTTAAATGAAATTTTTGATTAAAGAAGGTAGAGAAAAAATAAAAATTGAAAGGCTGTGTGGCCTGTAGCCTCTTGCCAAGCCCAGAGTTCATATTTTACTTTCTTACAAATCAGAATTTTAAACAATTAGTTTATTTTTATTCTATGTGAATGTGTATATCTCTGCATCACATGCATGAAATGTCTGTGAAGGTCTAAAGAGGGTGCTGGGTCCTCTAGAACTAGAGTTCCACAGGACTGTGAGTCACCATGTTGGTATTGGGAGTTTAACAGGTCCTCTTCAAGGGCAATTAGTGTGCTTAACCATGGGATCATCTCTCCAGTGGCACTCTTCCTGTCTTAAATTGTTTTAAAGAGACTTTTTAAATGTATACTCTGTGTGTGTGTGTGTGTGTGTGTGTGTGTGTGTGTGTATGTATGTATGTTAACTTAAAGTGTAAGAGTTTTGTGTATGTATAATTTAGGGGCTGGGGAGATGGCTCATAAGGTGGAATGGTTATCTTCTGTGCAGTAAAATCTGCGTTAAGTCTCCCAAAGCCAAGTAAAAGAGCTGAGTGAGTTATTGACACACACTTGTAACCCTAGAGCTGAGGAGGCAGAGACAAGCAGATCCATGTAGCATTCTGACAGTTCAGCCTTGCCTCCTCAGGGAGTTCTAACCCATTTGGCATCTCAGAAACAATGTGGGAGGTTGACCTCTGTTGTCTACATGCATATGCAAACACACACACACACACACACACACACACACACACACACACACTTTGTAGAGGCAACTATAAGGATGATGCTTGAGTGACATAAGCCCTCTCTCCATGATGCTTTGCACACCACTGAAATTATAACACACACACTCTATTTTCCCATACCCGACCTGTGACCTTGGACCTGTTGACTGAGGAGTCTGAGAAGCATTCCTGGCTTATTTTCACTCTCAGAAGTAGAAATCTCTGGATCTCAAACAAGTTCTAGTGCTTCTCTCCTACAAAAGAATCAATGTTACCTATTAAATATTTCAATTTCTGAATTACATATCTATTTTGCTAAAGTTAGATATGTTGATATTTATCAAAGGAAGGGGAAAAGACTGTGCATGCTGTGCTAGGTGGATGGCTGAAATTATAAAATTAAATTTTAGAGATGGGAAAGGTAGTTTGGCAGTTAAGAGTATTTGCTGCTACCATTCCAGAGGACCAAATCCACAAGATAGTCTGTGTTCCTGGAACAGTGAAAAGTTTATACAACTGTAGAAAAGACTAAAGAATTCCATGGCCCAGAGGAAACTAACACATGACAGCTAATGCAGCACCCTAGAAAGCTTGATGATCAGAGTATGGGTGACATGTTCAGTATTGTCTGTAAAATTGTTTTTAAATTATAATATACTATATTATCCCCCACTTTTTATCTCTTTCTTCAATACTTTCAGTCCCTTTTATGTAAGCCCCCCATGTTCTCTGTCAAATTCACGCTCTCGTTTTCTTTGTTATTACGTATATAGATGTATACCCATGGACATTCTAACATGAAATGGGGAAAACTCACAGGGACTCAGCTATAGACAGAAGACTATGGGCAACTGGGGAATGATGAGGGAATGGTGAGTAGGAGAAATGGTCTTCCCTAAAGAAGAGCCTCTTAAATGGTTCACCCATCACTAAGAGGTCAGCTCATATTGTCTCCATAATATGAGAGGGTTTGGTGTAAGAAGAAGTTGGCTGGAAATGGGGGAAAGCTTCAGCAAATTTTCAGGGATACAGAGAGAGAGGCAGGAAAGCAATTATGCCAGCTGATATGTAAAAACAGTCCCCATTGCATTTCTCACTTGAACACTGGCGCAGGCGACTGATAACTGCTTAGAGCTTGGGAAGAATTTTAATTTCCCTCAAATGTCTTCATGTGTCTCATCTCCAGTAATTGGAATATTGAATGATTGATCATATTTATAAATTATTCTGTGATTATGGGAGCTTTCAGAAGTCATTTCAGGAGTGTATTGCTATTGCAGGGGGGGAAACTCATTGCAAATTATTAATGTATTATCACTACTCAGTGATAGCTACTGCTTCCCTGAGCTCCAGCAAAACACACATAAGCAACATGCACATATTTTTCCACTGATGCCAAGAGACCCATAACAGGGAAGAAAGCAATGTGAAAATGGAAGACAATTCAGAAAAAAAAAACAAATTTGAAATAATTCAATTAAAGTTTACTATTTGCCTTTGAACCCATATGGCTTTTCTAATATGGAAACTTATTTTTTAAAAAAAAAAAACAACATACATAAGCAGAACCATCTAGATCCAGGAGGGATGAACTGTATCTCAGGGGCCACTCTAGACCTTTGAGTTCCACCACCACAGCCTGATATTGGAAACAGAATGCATGCTATCTATTCAGCTGATCTTCAATTATCTGCTCTAGTGGGAAGGATAATCACCTTTCGTGGTATATTTTAATTTATATCTTTACACCCTGACTTTGGGGAGCATGAGGTGAGGGAAGAAAATCATCTGGAAAGAACACAGATTTTAGAGGCAGCATCTGAAGCTTTCCTTCCCACTGTACAGGGTGGCTCTTGCTTATGTCTTCTGAACCCCATCACCTTTCTCCTGGCTGTGACATTTACTTATCACCATCCATCATTCCCCAACCCCCTGTCCCTGCAAATGCCTCAGTTCCATTCTTTCTTTGTAGTCCTCAACTCTTAGAAGACTTGCAAGTTTGACCCTAAGCCATTTCTATCCCCAAAGCTTGCACTGTAGGAAATAATAGGTGGAAAAAGAGCAAAAGGAGCAACTAAGGTCAATGCAAACACACTCTGCCATTGTTCCTTTACACAGTACTTAGACATACTGCGGGTTTAGAGATGTGGATGAATGACCACAAATGTGTGGGAAGGAAATGTGCAATTGGTATGACAGGAGAAGCCAGTGAATTATAACCAAACAGGAAACAATGAGTCTCAGTAAGGACTCACTGGTGGCTTGTCTGGGATAGCCATTCCTTCCTGTGTCTCCTTTTACCATTGCTTTCCATATTCTTGACATCTTATTCAAGAAACTAAAAAAAGTAAGCGCACTCTGACTTGAAAAGTTAAAGAAAATATTACATAAAGAAGAGTGATACTACAGGTCAGAAATGAATATATTGTCAGAAGTGACAGAAAGCCACATGAGAGAAGTTATTCTAGAAGTTCAGTTATTATTTGAGGCTTGCTTTTTATGGAGTTCAAAAGAAGGAAGAGTCTGTTCACTTAAAAGAAAAGCACAGACAATTAGCTCTTTTGATTGAGAGGCTTAATGTCCCTCCTCATAGTGCAATTGAGAATAACCATATACATACTTGGTTATACATAGACATCAGATGATACTCCCTCTATGTCCACTCCAAAGACATAGTTTGCATTATTGTACACATATCCCAAAACAAGTTTAGTCAAGTTTAGGCCTCTACTCAGACATAACTGGAGTACAGTTGAATAGAATATATCTATATCTGAAGATGTTAAAGAGAGAAGAAACATATTCCATTGTTTGAAGAGGGATATGCAGCTAGAAGCAGGTAGAGGTCCTATGCTGCTAATACATTTCTAGGTAAATTGTTCAGAGAGGCATACTCTGTATTATGCATGTAGATGGGATCCTGGGAACCCAAGCCAAGTAAGAGTTCCAGATTGCTAAACTATTGCTTATGCTTGCCTGCCTTACTCACTCAGCGGAGCCTGTATTCCATTTTCTTGTTGCTGCTACAAATGGCCACAAGCAAGGTGTCTTTAAGACCACACACATTTATTATCCCATAGACTTGTAGGTCAGTGTTCTCCCTGTGATCAGCTGAGTTTTCAGCTACCCTGGGCTCTTTTCTGGAGTCTCCATTAGGGAATACACCAATTCCTCCTCAGGTTGCTAAAGAAATTCTTTTCCTTTGTGGTTATGAGCTCAGGTCCCAGGGGTTTTTGCTGCCTAATGTCCAGGAAACCATCTCAGCTTATAGAAGCTTTCCTCATTTCTTAGACCACCCTATCACCATCTTCTAACTACTGCCAATGCCCCTAACCAGTCTTGCTCTCAATCTCTCACATTTCTCCTTCTGCTTTCAGGCTGGAGAAAACTCTGCTTTTAAAGGCTGGCTTGATTACATAATGGGATTCTCCATGATAATCTAAAATAATCTCTTAGCAATCTAATTGCATTTGCCAAGTTCTTTACCCATTTAAATGTCTTTGCATGAAAGCAGTGTTGCAGCTCAAAGAAGTGTTCCACCTACCACATTTACTCAATTTATAAACATATGTGAGGGCTGGCAAATTTCCAGCTGTGTCAATGGCACATAGGGTAAGAGACAGAGATACATACATTAAAGAAAAGGGCACCCATTCTCATCTGAGTTGCTTTTCAATTAATATTAAGATGTGGTTCTGCATATGAGGAGAAATATGGAGGAAATGGAGTAGGGAAGTCTCAAATGGCCAGTAACCACCACCCCTCACTCCAAGAGAGAAGCATTGGCTACACCAATCTATCCAAGTGGAAGAGGACCAGCAGCCAAAAGGTAAGTGAGGAAAAGGACTCTTCTAACTGCCTTCAAGTGGCTATGAGGCAGTGCAAAGAAGCTGAAGCTGAGGAAACAAGGGGTTATTTGGCTTACAGTTCCACATCGCTGTTCATCACTGAAGGAAGTCAGGACAAGAACTTAAACAGGGCAGGATCCTAGAGGCAGGAGCTGATGCAGTATGGATTCTAAAATTCCCCAGAGTTAGGATGATAAATGTGGCTCCTGCCAGTACCTTTGCTAAAAAGCTAAACTCTATGAAGCTAGACTAGGGAGCTGGGTGGAGCTAGCCAGCCCCCCTAGCCAAGGCTTTAATCCTAGCCACACCTTAACAGATTAAGGGTATCATCAGAAAAAGAAAAAGATGAGAGATAAACAGTAAAGACAGATTTAAAAAAAAATCTCTAAATGGTTTACAGTGTATTTAAAAATATATGTAGGCTTGGGAAAGAAAAGAAAAAGAAAAAAGGATAAAGTTCTTTATAAAGGATATATATATATATATATATAACTTTATGTATATATATGCCACATAAAGATGGAAAATACACAAAGAGTCTAGATATTATATGTTATGTTATATTGTCTTTGAATTGTTTGACTGCTGAGGATGGGGCAAGATATGCTAACAGACATTTGATTATAAATGTGGATAGATTAATTCAACCTATAAATTTTATAATGACTTGACTTTAAAGTTAAAATCAAAAGATATTCTACTTTGGAAAAGAGGTTTTCTTTTTATTTCCACACCCTACTCACTCTTGAGGGAGGGGGGAGAAAACTGGATCTGTCAGGAGTGGAGACTGAACTAAGCAATATGGGGTCAGTGGGACCATGGGATTGCCTGCAGTCTGCCCAGGGATGGGATGGGGAGTTGTGGAGAAGAAAAAATGACCTGATGTGGTGAGAGGGGGTAGGGACCTTGAATAAGGATATACAAGGTTAGAAAGTGTGACTTCTTTGTTAACAATAACAATAATAATAATAATAATAATAATAATAATAATAATAATAAAACAAAAAAAGAAAATGAAAGGCTGTGGATTTATTCTAGGTTAAAGAAAATAAAGCTTAATCAAGGAAGACCGTTTGAAAAATCTCTGTTGGGAACAGATGTCCACATCAGCTTCAAGGCTGCCAACTAAGCCTCAGGACCTCCATAAGATTGCCAGTGCCCCTAATCATCAGGAAATAGTAATGGAAAGCTATGCCCAAATTCCCAAAATATTGTTTATATTTGTTTTCATTATAAAAGATTAATGGTCATAGTCAATCTCTTTCTAGGGAAAAGGGAGGATATGATACAGAAATAATTTTTTAAAAGATTATTGAATCTACTTTGATCCAAAAACAATTGTTATTCTCAAAATATTTTATACATTGGTATGTATTTTAGCATATTGATACCAATTTAAGATAATTTTGTATTACTGTATGTATATTTCTACTTTTGTTTAAGATATTGTATTTATGCAATTTCTTTAAAGTTTTAATGTATAATTAAGAAACAGATCAATAGTCATATATGACAATTAAACATATGTTAGTTAGGTTTTTTAGATATGGAAAGATATATTTCAAGGAGATAGGTAATCTTCAAACACTTCAAAGACCTACAGAATATAGCATTTAAACTACTTTTAAGAACTTAGACTTTTCTGGACAGTGAGACATGTCTGATCCTGGCAGCAACCAATATTCTTCAAGATAGTGATGGGTATCAAAGAAACTCCATGTGGAGTTTACTTTCTTTGTGACAAAAATTAGCCACTGGGCACAAGATTGTTCTTGCCTAGACTTCTTGACATTATGTGTATAAACTAGACGTGCAGGGCCCATAGGAAAGTTACCCTTGGGACTCTACCAGAACAAGATGGTCCTTCAGGTTCCTGCTTCACAGAGACTGTCAGATATTCCAAGACACAGGAAGAAATGACTGAGGACTATGCCAAAATGGTGAAGCAGTCATTCACATTTCCTACTTCACTAGAAAGTCTGCCAGACTCTAGGTCTATGGGCTGAAGATGGATGCTCCTACATTACAAAGAAAATTTAAGTGACTGTCCAAGTAGTCATATGTCTCTGTCATTTCTAGAATTTGAAAGTTGCTTGTGATGTACTTCCTACTTACTCAGGTTATATTATATCCTTCTGTGGTCTTTGATGGAGTTGAAGATTAGATTGCTATAATTATAGTTTTTCTTAGTTATAATAAAAACTAAATTGAATATAAAATTTTGGACTCATAAGCATAAGGTAGATGATAGAATATTTTCTTTAATTTTATTAAATATAAATAAACTAGATATTATAACTGTAATTCTTGTTTGATAGCTGTTTTGTTATATGTAATTTTGTTATGCTAAAATTGAAACCTTCCTTTTTGAATAGACAGAAAAAGGAAAGTGGTGTGGGATGTCTTTCTGTATGCTGTGAAATGCCATTGGATAACAAAGGAACTGTTTTGGCCTATGGCAAAGTATCTTAGAAGCAGGCAGGAATTCCAAGCATAGATAAAAGAGAGGGAGGAGTCAAAAGAGATCCTGCAAGCTGCCATCAAGAAAGCAAGATGTAAAAGTATAGGTAAGTCCCTATCCATGTGACAAAACATAGATTAGTAGAAATGAGTTAAGATGTAAGAGATAGTTAGTAATAAGCTTGAGCCATAGGTCAAAGAGCATGTAATTAATATAAGACTTTGTGTGGTTATTTGGGACTGTTGGTCTGGATCTTGTAGACTGGGCTGGATCAGAAACTTCTGACTTCAATCTTACTGGGCCTATCAGGCTTAAACATCATTCTCTTCATCTTGGGGACTCATTTATAAGGTTTTTCACTGCCTCCAATGGTACCCTCCTAACAGAAAGTACAATGATCATTCACTCCAGCAGTGGAAATCTTGCTCCCAGCAACAACTGACAAACAAGTTGTAATGTTTACTCTCTCCCGATGGTTCCATTGTGCTTTAGTGAACACCAGGCTAACATGGTAGAACCCAGTTTCTACAAAATGGTACCTTATCCATCATCTCATCTCCCTGAAAGTTTCTGTTACCCTATTAGCCAAAGCCAGACAGGTGCCAAAGTCATCTATGCCATGTTTTCTTATTGCTGCTTCTTCTTTATAAAAAGTTTTTAACTCTTGCTTTAATATAAGAAAAAAAAATGATAGACTTAAAATCCCAAACACTTCTGCAGTAAAAATACAAAGAGCCTCCAACCATAAGCTTGAAGTTGCAAATAAAAACATAGTACATGGCACCATGGGTAAGAGATATGGATAGTCAATGACCAGAGATTTGTCATTTCTGTTAGCTGGACCAGCTCACAGCTGTGACTCATTCTTTCACAGATGGCAGCATTTCCCTTTGCCTTGATTCTCACTGACCATTTTATGTTGTGGTGATAAGAAAAGCTTTTGCAATTAAAGGCAATAACGTTCTCTGTTGATAGGACCTGGAAAGCTATCATTGGAAAAACTATATGGTAACCAAGTTCATTCTCAAAAAAAAAACCCAAAAAAGCAGTGAGGAAGCCCAGATACTGCAGCTGCCCGCAACTGGCCACATTACTATGGGCTCCACATCTGCAAAGATAATTAAATCTTAATTAAGTGCTCTGTCCTGAGTCAAGCAATGAATCACACAATTTAAGCACTCTTCTCTTGGGATTGGGCAGTCACATGTCCTAAAGAAGGAAGGACTTCAGATTGATTTTGTTTCACTGTGTAAACATGGAAATGAAATAAACTATGTGAGAAGGAACCTGGAGAAGGGCAGGCCTGTTCCGCCTCAAACAGGCTCTAAATGAAATTTGCATTGCATGTGCCACCTGTATAACTTAGAAAACAAAGGTTGGAGGGAAATGTTCCTGGAAAGATAAAGCAAACAGTCGTCGGAGGGGCTCAGGTAGGGACTGGCCCTTGGAATA
The DNA here is from genome assembly GCA_004025045.1 of Sigmodon hispidus. Taxonomy (NCBI): domain Eukaryota; kingdom Metazoa; phylum Chordata; class Mammalia; order Rodentia; family Cricetidae; genus Sigmodon; species Sigmodon hispidus. The sequence continues at coordinate 62,017 of PVIH01010205.1, read as the reverse complement.
AGTTCTTACTTCTTCAAAACATTAGAAAGAAGAGATGCAGACTGTGGGGGTTTTGGTTTTTTGTTTTGTTTTGGGTTTTGGTTTTTGGTTGGTTTGTTTGGTTAGTTTTTGTTTTTTTGTTGATTTTTTTTTGGTGTGTGTGTGTGTGTGTGTGTGTGTGTGTGTGTGTGTGTGTGTGTGTTACAAACACATGTCCACAGCGGGTTTAGTGTTCTGCCATCACATGGCCTGGTTATGGTTATCTCAGCATCCGCTTCCCTACCTGGACATTTGGTTCCCATGGTTAGAGCTCTTGGTCTTTAATTCTGTTTTGCTAGCCTTGAAACTCAAGTGCTTATTAAAAGGTAGTGCTTTAAAAAAAAAAAAAGTGCTTATTGAATACAGGTAGTGATCATGAGACGCTAAAAATTAGGGAGCTAGTTCTAAGCACAAATGTCATGTTTGGAATCTCATTCTCATTACAATTGTCCTGGCAGGCTAACAATGTTCTCAGAAGAGGCTCCTCTAGCCATGCTCTCAACCTAGTCCAACACTTTTCTACCATGCCCGCTCTTCCCCACTTATCCCACATGGAACCGGTTTACACTGTCTCCCATTCCTATAGTGATCTCATGGCTCAAAATCAGTCAGTTACCAAAGGAATTGAAGGTCATGGCAGAACCAAGATCCAAAATTAAGTTTATCTATTCAGGTATTGGACTTTTTTAAATCTTTGAATCACAAAATAGACAAAAGCCTTTCCTGAATAATTAGACTTCCAATAAACAATTGGAAGCAATATTGGAAAGATCCAAGTTTTGTACCATCTTGTAGTGTCTCAGTTTTTCTTTAGTTGAGTATATGACTAGATAGGTATGTAGATGACAGATGATATATAGATTGGTAGATAGATGATAGAAAGACAGAGAGACATATAGATGGATGATAGGCAGATTAAATGGTAGATATTATGTATTAGGTGAATGGATGTATAAATAGATATATGGTTTTGTAGATAGAAGATTAAATAGGTATCTATATAATTAATAGATGGGTAATATAAATATGAATTAGACAGACAGAGGTGTGGGTAAATATCAATAGTAGATAGATAAATATGCATAGTAGAATAGGTAGGTAGATAACAGATAGGTAATAGATACATGTATAAATACATGGGTATATAAAGGAAAAGTATAATAGGTAAATGGATGTATGGATTAGTGATAGAAAATATATATAACAGGTAGGTAGATAAGTGATGGATGTGGTGGTGACTGTGTAATAGATAGAAGATAGACAAGAGGTAAGTAAATCAGTAGATATAATGACATACACAATAATCTATTTCTGGTTTGCTTGCCACCTTCACCACCTACCCATATAAAATGTAAATGAGTGACATTCAGTTGTCATTGTATTTGGAATGCCATTACAAATATCTCTTACCTTTAGACCCATTCTGAAGCATTTATTCCATGTAATTAACAAGCAATATGGACTAAGAAATTCATTGACTAATTCATGCTGATTTTCTGGATGACTATTATAGCAAAAGGTAGTAATGAGAGGCTTCTCTTTAGTTTTTTTAACTTCACTACATGAAAGCCACTCAGACGTCATTCTCTTCCTCTCTCAACAGGAGAGCACAATCATCAATGGCAAAAGCAGTTGCCATAAAACACCAAGAGCCAAGTTCCCAGTCAAGTGATCTCCTTCTGGTTCTGGTGCTTTGCATGGCAAGAGAAGCTTCCTCAGCTTTCAACAGCCATAGCAATGATCCCTGAAGGTACCATCTGGAAAACTGAACTTTAAATAGGAACTAGAACAGCAGTGTTTAGTGTGCATTTTAAAAAAAAGTCAAGAATTTCTGAGGAAGAAAGGGGCCTTCCAATATTAATGAATAAAAAAGTATTTCCAAGTCCAGCTTAAAAAAAAATATGTCACTTAAGAACAGTAAATTCTGGGGATCTGTCCTACAGGCTTAATGGCTGTGCGCAACAGTATTCCAGAGTATCTTTTACATTTTCTAAGAAGCTAGATTGCATATTAAGTGTTCATTCCAAAACACAAAAAGGAAGGAAGGAAGGAAGGGATGAAGGGAGGGAGGGATGAAGGGAGGGAGGGAGGAAGGGAGGGAGGGAGGGAGGGAAGGAGGGAGGGAGGGGAGGAAGGAAGAAAAAGCAATAATAAAAAGAGAAAACTTAGGAGGTGACAGTCTCATGGGTATCTCTAAAAACAGTTACATTGTAGCTGTACCTCCATGTCCCAGTCCAATTATGGCTCCCTAAGTCCAGAAGAATCAAAACCATGGAGCATTCTGCTAGTGAGATATACTACATATATGTACTTATGTATGAGATATACTGTATACACTATATTACATATAGTATATATTTTAAATATAATATGCTATATAATATATACTATATTATGTATTTCCTTCTAGTGGTGCTGAAGATACTACTGCTGCTGCTAATGAACTGGGGATGATGTTGAACCTGGTGCTACTGATGCTTTTGATGATGGTAATGATGAGCTTGATGCTGCTGCGGCTGCTGCTGCTGCTGCTGCTGCTGATGATGATGATGGTATTGCTGAGCCAACACTAATATAAAGTACTCAGTATATCAACAGCTATTTACCAGGCACTAGGCTGGGTAATGCCCATGCATTTTTGCATTAATTCATTGCAAGGACTCCATAAGATTGTTGTCATTTTTACCCCGTGTTACAGAGAAGAAAACTGAGGCTTGGGGATATTGAGAAATTCCCTACAATCACACTGTAAATCAAACCACATCTGGCTTTAGACTACTCCAGCTGTATTCCATGCCAAATCCAGTTACTCATGGCTTGTAAGTGAACATGTGATTCTTCTATATCAACAAAATCAAATCTCATAAATAAACCATAGATATCTAAATTAGTAAGGCATGTACATTGATATGCAGGATGAGGTGAGCTGTAGGAGCAAGAATCTCACTCACTGCTGATGAGAAGCAGGATAGACAGTCCCTGAATTCTACAACCTGCCAACTCCTAGTATGATCTAGATTGGCCTTTCATTTACTCTAGAAACCTTTGTAGACATCCCCAAAGATGGTCCCCCACGAGTCAAACTCATATAATTTCTTCCTCCTGAGTACAGATAGCTGGGTTGACTCTCTTCTAATCAACAGAGTATGACAAAAGTGGCAGATGCAGAGACAATGCTCAGAAGACTCCCTTCTAACAGTTTCCAGCTCACTCTGCTTGCTTGTTTTCTGACAGTCTCCTTAGGTATCCAGACCTGGAACCTGCCAAGCTCATGTGTCTGCCTCCCTGGTGCCAGGGTTGACCACCCACACCATTTCACTGGGCTCTTCCTGTTCATATTGAAGATGAAGGAACCCGCTGAGGACTTTCTGGAGGGAGGGGTTGCATCACAGAGAACTGTGACAACATCTGTAAATGGAGATCTATCCTGGGCCCAAAAGCTAACAAGAAAAAGGGTTCCCTAGTCTCACAGCTAAACAAAAGCAGACTCTGCATTCACATGAGTGAGCTGGGAATGGATGTGTCCCTGGAAAGCCTTATGAAAAGAGAGCATCCCTTCGGGTACCCTGATTGCAGATTTGTGAGTCCCTGAGCAGGGCACACAGCAAAGCTGTTCTTGTTCCCATAGGAATGGTGAAATCATCTACTTATGTTTGTCTCAGTAGCTACATCCATAGTAACTGGTTATGTAACAAAAGAAAAATAACACAAGCCTGTCTGGAATTTCTGGGATATTAAAGTGAATCAGAAACACATACATACTCTATATGCTGCTATGTAACTGGGAAACCTGTGGCAGCATCATTTATAAGGAAAACAACTTTAAATAACCTAAAGGGATATCAATATGGTGGATTGTTTATATTATGAATTGCTATATCTTAGTACTGAGCAAGAGGAATATCCAAAATGATGAAATACTTTTTCATTAGTAATTTAAGTGTATGGGACTTTATCCTGAGTGTATGTCTCATGGAGGCCAGAAAAGGGTGTCAGATCCCCTGGAACTTGATTTACCAGCAGTGTGAGCCATATGACAAATCCCAGTCAAATAAGAGCAGCAAGGACTCTGAGCCTTCTCTCCCATTCCATTAATTACTTTTTATTAATTTTAAAATTGCGTCATACAATACATCTTGATCACAGCTTCCCCTCCTCTCAGTCCCACTGAAACCTCCATTCTCCTCCAGATTCATTCCTCCCCCGTTTCCCTTCATAAAGGATCAGGGTCCCATTGCCATCAACCAAACATGGCATCGCAAGATGCAGAAAGTGAGACTACGCACACACCCTGACATCAAGGCTGGGCAAGGCACCCAAGTAGCTCATCTTGAAGGTTGAAGATTGAAGGGTTTGCAGCTGAGCTGGTGTCCCAGTCTTTCACTGGAAGCTTGTCTGGTTACAGAATAAGGAAGGTCCAAGCTCTGCATTATCTATTACTAGAAGTCATTGCTAAGGTCGACATCAAGGCTGGGCAAGGCACCCAAGTAGGAGGAAAAGATTCCCAAGAGCAGTCCAAGAGTCAGAGATACCTCCACTCCTGCTGTTAGAAGTACCACAAAAACCCCAAGCAAGATAGCTACAATATATATACTGTAGAGCCATACAGGGTCCCTGGGCACCACTTCAGTTTCTGTGGGCCCCTGTGGGCCCTGTTTGGTTGATTCTGTGGCCTGTGTTCTCCTGCTGCCCTTGACCCCTCTGTCTCCTACAGTCCTTCCTCCTCACACTTTCATGGGGTTCCTTGAGCTCCTCCTAATGTTTAGCTGTAGAACTCTGTGTCTGTTCCCATCACTGCTGCTGGAGGAAGATTCTGTTAACAATTGGACTAGGAACCAATCTATGAATATAGCATAATATCATTAAGAATCATTTCACTGATTTTCTTTTCTGTTTTGCTAGTCATATTTGTTTCAACCCAAGGTCTCTGGGCATCCAGCTTCCAGTTCCTGGCCATGGGGGCAGTGCCGTGCATGGACTCCACCTTGTGGCATGGCCCACTCCCACAAGCTCTGAGTTACCATTGTTTCAGCTCATCTTGAAGGTTGAAGATTGAAGGGTTTGTGGCTGAGCTGGTGTCCCAGTCTTTCACTGGAAGCTTGTCTGGTTACAGAATAAGGAAGGTCCAAGCTCTGCATTATCTATTACTAGAAGTCATTGCTAAGGTCGCCATTAGAGGTTCCAGAAAGTTTCCATTGCACTAGGCTTTCTCATTGTCCCCCAAATCACCCCTAAGTCTAGTCATACTCTCTCTTACCCGTCTAACCTGATCCCCTCTGTTCTAGTCCTGCCACCTGCCCCAAGTCTACCTTCAAAGTAAGTAAATGCTTTGACTGTCCATGATTAGAGTTCTCAAGACCTGGCTCACTATCCAACCTCTGGCAGCCATGCCTTTTACCCCTAAATGTTCCACACCTACCCACCAGCTGCTGGGAACCTGATGTAGGATATCTTTCTGTACACTGTGAATATACTTTGTTACCATTTGTCCATAAAGAGGTTGTTTTGGTCTATGGCAAGGCAGCCTGGAGGCAGGTAGGAGATCCAAACAGAGCTAAAAGATGAAGGAGATGCTGCAAGAGGCCACCCAGAGAGCAAGATATAATGGAACACAGGTAAAGCCACAGAGCCACGTGGAAATACAATTAATCAATAGAAATATGTTGAATTAAGTTGTAAGAGGTAGTTAGTAATGAGCCTAAACCATAAGCCAAACAGTTTGTAATTAATATAAGCCTTTGTGTGATTACTTGGGACTAAGCAGCTGAAGTGGATCTGGACCTTAGGGCTACGATGGTCCAGGAAGTTAAGACTACAAAGCCTTTTACCCCTAAAGGTTTTGTAGCCACTCAAATATTACCAGCAGCTGAGAACCAAACATTCAGACATGAGCCAGCCAGGGACACTGCACAGTTAAACCATAGCACAGTTATCCAATTTGGCTGTCCATCCTGTGTGTGGGCTGTGGAAGTGGCAATTCTGTTTCTCCCTATACATACAATTTAGAAAGGACGCATGGATTCATTTTAGATGATTCCTCCCAAGTGAGTATTTTTTTGCCAAGTAAGACATTCAACTTTTAATTTATTATCCATAACTTATCACCCAAATATAGGTATGAAATTCGTAATGTTGGGCTATGAGGGAATTTGATATAGAACCATAAAAGGTCTGTAAGATCACCAGAGAGCTTCATGCTATAAAAGAGGGAAGCAAGAACCCCATAAACCAAACAAATAGAATTAAGTGGCTGAAGCCAGACCCTCTGGGCTCACACCTCCATTGGACCCCTCTGCATGACTTCAAGCAACTTAGGAGAGACCAGAGTATACAATAGCTCTGACCTTCAAGGACATTTAAACCCCTACTAATCTACTGACCTTCTCAGGTTGTTACAGAAATGAAGTGATGAATAACCATGGAGTACTTAGATTAATTGTCATGTTATTCTTTAATAACATATGTATATATACATATTCATATAAAAATCTCCTCATCCTGGAGTTATTATAAGTAGGAAATGGATAACTTATGTAAAATACTAGGGATATACAGAAGTCATTTTATATACTGTATCTATCATCATTATTATTATTGCTAGTGAAGGGATTTGCCAAAGACCCAGAGCAAGACATTAGCAGGCTTGATCTGCAAATTACTATCACATGACTTCTCCCTTTGCAGACCTAAAATTTACTCCGTAATTGTTTAATTTGCTGAGTGTCTCCTCTTTCCAGCCTTGGGATGAGCAGCCACATTCTATCCAAGCCCTGGGTGAATTTCTTCTTATAAAGGTCTCAACACCAAACACCACCACGAGTATTAATGCTCACCACTCAGGACAGAAACATGTTAGGTGCCCATTGGTACTATTTGAAACCTCATATTATCTTCCATGTAATTATTATCTATTTCAAAGAGTATTTATTGAGTATTATGCAGTTGTGTTCATTGGGTCAGCCACAATTGAGACCCCAATGAGACTGAGTCTATTAACTTTCTCTGTGGAGGAGGTTCATGGAACTCAGGAGGTTCTCAAGCCTCTTTTTAAGTCTTTCCCTCTCTGAGGCTACTATAATCTAACATAGATACAAATGAGTGACTCGAGTGAGATTCTTCCTGGGTTATGTCTCTGCCATACAGATTTTCTTGAGCTGTCCATGCTGAAGTTAAGATTCTTGGTGTGATTGTTGGTAAGTTGCCTAGGGGAACCACCTGTTCTTGTTAATTTCAACTTGGTATAACGTAGAGTGATCCAAAATAAGTGTCTTAATAAAGAATTGTCTAAATCAGATTGGCTCGTGAGCATGTCGGAGGAGGATTGTCTTGATTGTCAATTGTGGGAAGACCCAGCCCACTGTCGACAACACTATTTCCTAGGCAGGGGTCCTGAACTATATATGCAAGGAGTTAGCTGAGCACAAACAAGCAAGTAGGCCAGCATGAATGTACTCTCTCTTCTTTTGATTGTAGTCACACTTGAATTCGCTAACCCAACTTCCCCAGAATAAGGGACTGTGGCCTGGAATTGGCACACCAGATAAATATTTAATTGCCTATTTTGTTTTTTTGTCAAGGTATTTGTCACAGCATTTGACACATAAATGGTGCCTTTAGACAAAACAGACATTTTCTTCTTATCCCTAAGGAAAGTCTCCCAGTAGCATCTTCAGGCACAACCACACTCAAGCCAAGCAAAGTCTAGACCACTACCCTGAGCTTTCTTCCTGACTTCTTATAGTTACAGCACAGGCCACACTTTGAATTGTTTTTATGTTTGTCTATTAACTTGCTTTTGTACCATTTTCCTGAAAAATATGTGTAAGTCGTGACAAAGAAAAGGCTTGCTTATTTAAAGATGAGTCATCAGCCTGTGGTACATATTAGGCATGTTTCCCTCTGTCTTACACAAATAAATATTCCAAATGTCTCCAATGTCTATAGAGGTCAATCCAGTGACCCATGCCACCTATGCCATCCAAGCCACCCATGCCACAATACAGAAGCACCTCAAAAGTAATATGCCAAAGGCTCAAGAGGTGGCTCAGTGGGTACGGTGCTGGCCATGCAAGCATAAGGACCTGAGTTTCACTCACCAAAAACCTAGCAGTGGCAGCACACATGTGTAGTGCGCATATGTGAGGAGAGAAATAGGAGGAGCTCTGGATCTTACTGACCGCCAGCCTGACTGAATCAGCAAACTTCAGACCTTGTTCAGTAGAGACTACTGAAGAGAGACATCTGCATTGTCCTTTACAAATTCATAATATACAAATAGGATGTACAAACACATACATTCAGATACACACACATACATGCACTCACACACACACCATACATGCACACTTACACAATATACATACACACATACGTACAGATACACATATGTACAGAAACACACATATACAGATATATACACACACCACATGCACACTCATACAATGCATACACACACAACTATGCACACAACACAAATATGTATGCACAGACAAATAGCAGCCTCCCAAGTGCAAAAAGAGGCACAAAAGGCGATCTATGAAATAATTCAGTGCAAGCGAGATGTCACACTAGAGAAATCCACAGAGGAAAACAGCCAAACAGTGTTTGTCCAGATGGAGGTGGGGACAGGAAGGAGCACAAATGGACTTCAGGGATCTTGAGTATAAAGGAAATGACCTCAGTGTGGATTCTGGCAATAATTGCACAGGTCATAGATTTACCACCAAGACTGAGTTAGACAGTGTGTGTAGATCACAATAGAGTGGAGGAAACAGACCTTTGTAACAAACTGCCCTGCTATTTACTGTATTGTTACAGCAGTTTTGTGAATGGAAAGTCTAGAAGAAACCACATACATGTTGGTACCTGGTGAAGAGGCACACTTCTGAGGAATGACTGCTTGATAGCAGTTAGTTACTTGGCTACCAGGATGGCATCAGTAAGAGCCACCGTATGAGGGCACCCTGGGCTGAGAAGCAATAAACCTCTGCTCCAGTGCAAACAATAAAGAGGGAGGGAATGCCCATGAGGCTCAGCACAGGCTACATCAAAAGAGGCCTGAGGTGACAGCCACAGGGGCCTTTGACTGTGTAAGCATTTGGGGACCTCCACCCCTACTGCAATGTGGAAAGTAGATTAGATCAGACAATTGGACGAGAGTATAGTAGGCAGGGCAGGGCCATTGCCAGTGAAGTCACTGCTCAGAGCACCTTTTTTCTTTTTCTGTTAAGGCAAAAGAATGGTTCCTCACACAGCACCCCAACAGAGGCCCTGCTTGGCAGGTGCACTGTACAAAGCTGATTCAAATCACAGTGGTAAAAATCCAGAAAGGTATCTCGCTGTGCAAATTGCATTTACAGAGTGCACGAATCCAGGTGAACCTTGTCAGAGAACATACAGCTTCATTGCCTAAATGAAAGATTTCAAAGAAAAAGTTTTGAATTTGCCTGACACCTGTAAAAAATTATTTGAGACAAAGCCATTGTGACCAGCAAGTCACCTTCAGTGGGTGGCCCATTCAGACTACAAACACAGCCAGGCAGAGATTTCCAGGGTTTTTAGTCAATGAGATCTGCTCAGCTTCTCAGTCTGAATAGTTGTCCCAGGTTTACTTTAAAAAAAAAAAATCACTTGAGCTAGAGAGACAACGCCCCAGTTAAAAGCACTAGCTGCTCTTCCAGAGGACCTGAGTTCAATTCCCAGCACCCACATGGCAGTTCATAACAGTCTGTAACTCCAGTTAAAGGAGATCTCATACCTTTACACCAGTGCACATAAAATAAAGTTAAATTAAAACTTATTTTAGGGACTGGAGAGATGGCTTAGCGGTTAAGAGCACTGACTGGTCTTTCAAGGACCTGAGTGCGATTCCCAGCATCCACATGGCAGCTAACAACTATCTGTAATTCCAAGACCTGACACCCTTACACAGTTATACATGCAGGCAAAACACCAATTCACATAAAATAAATATTAAAAAAATTTAAAAATCAACTTAGTTATAACTAACTTTAATAATCTATTTTTAAAAAGAGTCTTTTGTAAATAAATGTCTACTTAGAAAGCATGTACATACATATGATGTGGGATGACTTTCTCTATGCTGTGAATATCATTGGTTAATAAAAAGGTTATTTTGGCCTATGGCAAGACAGCTTATAGGCAGGTAGGAAATTCAAGTATAAATAAGAGGCAGTCACAGAGAGAAATTCTGTGAGCTGCTGTCCAAGAGAGCAAGATGTCATGAAACACAGGCGAGGCCACTAGCTATGTGACAAGGCAGAAATTAATGGAATTGAGTTAAGTTGTAAGAACTAGCTGATAATGAGCCTAAGCCATAAGCCAAACAGTTTGTAATCAATGTAAGTATTGTATGGTCATCTGTGACTAAGTGGCTGCAGGACCTGCTGGGCGGGCCAGAAACTTTAGGCTACATACATATACATACCTTGCATACACACACGCACACACGCACACACACACACAAGCGTGTGCGCACACACACACACACATTCCACCTAAAACATCCTGCCCTCTCATTGGAACAGCTCTTGTATTCTCCACACCCTTCTAAACATATGCACAATATGTCATTAACCCCAGAAGGCTGCCTTGTGAGACCTAGTATGTTTTGAGGAATCCTTTTGTGTGCACTGGAACTATAGCTTTCTGGAAGATTCTGACAGAGCAAAGCATGCATGTGGCCCTCTGATAAGCCCTTGCCCTTGTAGGGTTTTCTGATCTGCCTCCCATCATTCTCTTGCCATCTCAAACATTTCCCAGTTATTCCTGCCACATAGGAAATGAAAGACTGAGGTCACATGCTCTACCAAAACAGTCTATGGAGTACATGGAACATACTAGAACTCCAAAGGTCACTATTTTCTCTCTCTGGTAAATTTCTTACTTCCAGGGGAAATAAATCTAGGAATGGGAGCTTATAGGTAATACAACTTTAATAGAAAAAAGAACTATAGATTTAAATATCAGTTATTCTCAAATCATAAGAATAGTACTAATATTCAACCTTATGTGCACATATATGTACATATGCTTACATGTTTATATGACAGATAGCTTTTGTACATGTAGATATATAAATATACTATGCTCCTCTATTGAAACATGACATTTAAAGGATTTGAGGGATTTTTTTAGATTTTTTTGGGAGTTTTTTAGATAAAGTATTACTATGTATCTTTGGCTGGGCTGAAACCCACGATATCCTCATGCTCTGCCTCCCAAGTGCCCAGATTACAGTCCCATGCCACCATGCCTGGTTATGAATAGGTTACATCCAATCATACTTATGATCAAACCCTCCAGAATTCTGACTGTGTTTGTGAAGCCCTATATAATCTTTCTCAGCCCACATAAGGGAAAAGAAGATGAAACTGGGGTATAAGGAAGACAGAGCCATGCCCTTGCTGATCTCAGAGCAAGATGATGCATCGGGTGGTTTGCTCAAGCAGATTATAAAACCACCTCAGCCCAGCACCCACCCCTGACTACAACAGGGACAGGGATATGTGGCTCCCTTGGTAGAGGTCTATGCAAGACACTCTGGGTTTGAACCCCAGTGCGAGATGTATAGGTCCTAGAGGCTTCAAAGGACCTGAAGGTCAGTCTGGCCTCAGCCAGTTCAAACTGGTTATAACTGGTTATAACCCTGCATAACAGAGACAGGCCAACATGTGTTGAGCACTGTGTCTGTTCTAGCCATACAACACTCTCTTGGCACAGCCACACACAGTCTTAAAATGTGCTTATATCACTTCCTCATAGACATGAGGGTCCTTGAGTGGGGACTTCCTCATAAGCCAATCTGGGGTCTGCCTGGGACCTGGGCAACAGAGGCAGAGTCCTGATACAAGATGACCTGGACAGTGAGAGATGACCATGACACAGCAGCAGATGCCAGCAAAGCACAGCCCTTCCCTCTGGCTGGGTGAAGGGTACTTAAGGCTTGCCCCTTCCTCAATAAACTGGGCTTGCTCCTGGAGACAGAGCCATTGCCCTCTGTGCCTTTTGGTCCACTCCCCACAAAGAGTCAATACTCCAGCACTGCATGAAGCAGGGGTTGTTGTGCACTCCTGCCATTCAAATACAGGGGAGGTAGAGGCAGGAGAGGCAGGCAGTTCAGGGTCAGCCTTGGATATATATGAGGTCCTGTCATGTGTGTGTGTTCTCATATATTTGTATACATATGTGTGGAGGTGCATGAGTATGTGTGGTATACATGTGCAGAAAAAAGAGGTCTGTCATTCCTCAGTTGCTTCCACTTGATTTTTTTTGGGGGGGTGTCTTTCATGAATCTGGAGCTCACCAATTTATCTAGACAGGCTGACCACTGAGCCTTCTTACCTCTGCCTTTCCAGCACTGAGATTACAGGCACAGTCCACACACCCAACGTTGGCATGGCCTCCTGGAACTGAACTCAAGTCCTCATGTATACAGTAAGCACTTTACTGACAGAGTCATCTCTCCATCCCTGAGATTCTGTCACTAACAATTATAACCCTGCATAACAGAGACAGGCCAACATGTGTTGAGCACTGTGTCTGTTCTAGCCATACAACACTCTCTTGGCACAGCCTCACACAATGGTTCTACACTGGCTTTGGCTCCCTTGTTGTGTTAAAGGTAAGGATCTTGCCTGTCTGGGGTGGCCAGGAAAGAGTAAGACGACTCTTCAGACTGACTTCCTCTTGAAAAGTGTCAGAGAGAGAGATTATTCAAATCAACAAAATCAGAAATGGAAAGAGGGACATAACAACAGACCCTCAGGAAATCCAGAGAATTATCAGGTCATACTTTGAAAATCTATACTCTACAAAAATGGAAAACCTGGAAGAAATGGACAGATTTCTGGGAAGGCACCATTTACCAAAATTAAATGAACATCAGATTAAATATCTAAACAGAACTATACCCCTAAAGGAAATTGAAGCTCTCATTAAAAGCCTCCCAAGTAAAAAAAAATCCCAAGTCTAGATGGTTTCCATGCAGAATTCTACCAGACATTCAAAGATGAGCTATTACCAATACTCCTCAAACTGTTTCACACAGTAGAAATTGAAGGAATACTGCCAAACTCTTTTTATGAGGCCACAATTACCTTAATACCCAAGCCACTCAAAGATGCAACAAAGAAGGAGAATTACAAACCAATTTCCCTCATGAATATTGATGCAAAAATTCTCAAGAAAATTCTGGCAAACCAAATATGGCAACATGTAAAAAATATCATCCACCACGATCAAGTAGGCTTCACGCTAGAAATGCAGGGATGGTTTAACATATGAAAAACTGTAAATGTCATCCATCATATAAACAAACTGAAGAAAAAAACCCACATGATCATATCCTTAGATGCTGAAAAAGCCTTTGACAAAATCTAACACTCCTTCATGATAAAAGTCCTGGAGAGATCAGAAATACAGGGAAAATGTCTCAATATAATAAAGGTGATTTACAAGAAGCCAACAGCCAGCATCACACTTAATGGAGAAAAACTCAAAGCAATCCCTCTAAACTAAGATGTCCTCTATCCCCCTACCTATTCAATATAGTTCTCAAAGTTTTAGCTAAAGCAATAAGAGAACAAAAGGAGATTAAGGGGATACAAATTGGAAAAGAAGAAGTGAAACTGTCCCTATTTGTAGATGTATACGTAAGTGACTCACAAAATTTTACCAGGGAACTTCTACAGCTGATAAACACATTCAGCAACATAGCAGGATACAAGATTAACTCAAAGAAATCAGTAGACCTCCTATACACTAAAAACAAACAGGCTGAAAAAGAAATAAGGGAAACATCACTCTTTATAATAGATGCAAATAGTATTAAATACCTTGGAATAACTATAACCAAAGAAGTAACAGATCTATTTGACAAAAACTTCAAATCACTGAACAAAGAAATTGAAGAGGATATCAGAAAATGGAAAGATCTCTCATGTTCCTAGATAGGTAGGATCAACATAGTAAAAATGGCAATTCTTCCAAAAGCAATCTATAGATTCATGCACTTCCCATCAAAATCCCAACACAATTTTTTACAGACCTTGAAAGAACAGTACTCAATTTCATTTAGAATAACAGGAAAGCTAGGATTGCCAAAACAATATTGCTCAACAAAAGAAACTCAGGAGGCATCACCATCCCCGACTTCAAGTTATACTATAGAGCTACAGTAATAAAAAAACAGCCTGGTACTGGCATAAAAACAGACTTGTGGATCAATGGAATCGAATTGAAGATCCCAACATAAACCCAAAAATCTGTGAACACCTGATCTTTGACAAAGAGGCCCAAAATACTCAGTGGAAAAAAGATAATATCTTTAACAAATGGTGTTGGCATAGCTGGATGGTAGTATGTAGAAAAATGCAAATAGATCCAAGCCTATCTCCCTGCACAAAACTCAAATCCAAGTGGATCAAAGACCTCAACATAAACCCAGCCATACTGAACTTGATAGAAAAGAAAGTGGGAAATACCCTCCAATGCATTGGCACAGGTGACCACTTCCTAACTGTAAAACCAGTAGCACAGACACTAAGAATAAAAATCAATAAGTGGGATCTCCTGAAACTGAGTAGCTTCTGTAAAGCCAAGGACACAGTCAATAAGACAAAACGATAGCTTACAAAATGTGAAAAGATTTTCATAACCCTACAAGTGACAGAGGACTGATCTCTAAAATATATAGAGAACTCAAGAAACTAGAGCCCAAAACCTTGAATAACCCAATCAAAAAATGGGGCTCAGAAATAAAAAGGGAATTCTAAGCAGAAGAATTACGAATAGCTGAAAGGCCCTTCAAAAACTGATCAACATCTTTAGCCATCAGAGAAATGCAAATCAAAACAACTTTGAGATACCATCTGACATCTGTCAGATTGGCTAAGATAAAAGACACAGATGACAGCCTATGCTGGAGAGGGTGCAGAGCAAGGGGAACACTCCTCCATTGTTGTTGGGAATGTAAACTGGTTCAGCCACTCTGGAATGCAATATGGCGGTTTCTCAGAAAACTAGGAATCAATCTCCCCAAGAACCCAGCAATACCACTTCTGGGTGTGTACCCTAAAGACGCACAGTCACACTCCAAAGGCATTATTAGCTCAACTATGTTTATAGCAGCATTATTCATAATAGTATGAACCTGGAGACAACCTAGATGCCCCTCAACTGAGGAATGGATTAACAAACTATGTACACCTACACAATAGAGTACAATTCAGCAGTGAGAAAAAATGATATCCTAAAATTGCAGGCAAATGGATGGATTTGGATAATATCCTCCTGAGTGAGGTGTCTCAAACCCAGAAAGATAAGCAGGGGATGTACTCACTCATTCGTGGACTTTAAACAAAAAAAAGCTTAGCTTGTCCAAGCTGCAAACCACAACCACTGAACAGCTTGGGATCTGAAACACCTTGGACAGGCACCTTGGAGGCCATTCCCTCCAGAGAAACACCTGACTCAGTCTTGATGTGAGGGTGAGGAAAGCAGATCTGCCTGGAGTGGATGTTGAACTAAGCCACCTTGGGACATTGAGACCTCCTGCCCTTGCTGTGGAGAAGATGAACTGATGGCGAGAAGAGTGAGTGACTGGGAGGGGTGGGAAGGGAAGGGAGCCTGAAAGAGAGGATACATGGATATATATATATATGTATGACTTTTTTCACAATAAAAAAAAAGAAAAAAGAAAAGCATCATGGGCCTCTCACCACCTCCTCCAGCCTTCCTGGGGCTCCCCAGTGTCCTGCCCTCCCTGGCTCACCATATCCCCATTGACTCCTATGTGCAAGAAGAGGTTAGAATGAGCCAAGAAATTGGTCCACCCAAGGATAGTGCTGTGAGGAGTTGTGTGAGGAGAAGGGCCCCGGCTCATTAAGGGGCCTTTCAGACAGGGCCAGCGCAGTGCCTGAGCCAATGGAGGAGAAAGAGAAGAAAAAGGAATGTCATTTCAGAGTTGAGGAAACTGGTACGGTAATACCATATAGGGTCCCCCCCCAAAAAAAGGAATATCTCAAAGCCTGCTTCCTGGGCTGGTGGGAAGAGCGGTTCATAAAGGGCCTGCTGTGAGCGCCTTTGAGGACTTGATCTCCTCAAGTCAGGTGTAAAAGCTGAGCATGGTGGTTTGTCCCTGAAATCCTGGCAGTGGAGAAGCAGAGGCATTGCTGGGGCTCCCGGGCAACCAGCCTAGGTTCTGTAGTGAGTGAGACATTCTGCCTCAGAAACTGAGGTGGTCAAAGCCTAAACAATAACAGTATGGGTTTACCTCTGACCTCCATAAGCATATGTACACACACTTGCCCTTACACAAACACACACACACACCTCAAAGAAAATAAACAAGATAAGGATAAATAAAACAGAATCACCTCTGTTCTCTTAGCTTCCTCAAGACCCTCGCACCCCTGGTGTTTATCCCCGACTGAAATTCTTCTAGTGAAGCCATTTTCCTCTAGATGTATGTTCTTGGGCTAAGCACCTTCAGGTGGAGAGCCTGGAAAAATAAATCTTTAAAAAATGGCTCCATGCTATATTTCTCACAAATAAGTTTACAGCAGCGGATCTAAATCCATGTATCCTGGGAAGCTGGGCGAAGCAAGGAACCGCTTTCTATTTTCTTTCTCTCCGTCTTGATGAAGTTCCTGGCCATCTAGCAACACGTGATTCTATTGGGCTCTTTCTCCACGGCTCTGACTAGGGAAGGTGCCTCGAATAACATAGACGTTTCTCCATGTGTACAGTTTGCAATGCAACTGTAGCAGAAATAAATATCACTAGCTTGGCATGGCAGGAACTGTAGATAGTATCATATGATAAATTTTAAAAAGGAAAACTGTGTAAGCCTTTTTTCCCTTTATTAGCCATCAAGCCATCCTTAGGCAGAGATCGGAGAATCCAGCAAACATCTTAGACAAAAGTCCCTCCAAGTTTTCCAAATGGAAACATCGCCACCTGGTGGGCACTGTCTTTACTTCAATTTATTAAAGGAAAAAAACAAAAAACGGAAAGAGAACTTTAAAATGTAACCCTGACCCTGAAGGTCAGCTGTGGTCAGCCAGGGGACTATAGATAATGGAAGGAGCTCAGATTTCAAATTACTTGCTGACCTTTTTTAGTCCCTAATATATAACCGGCTCCCGGGAGACTGAGTCTCTTAGAAGCCCCGTGTTTTTCCACAACTCTAGTCTCCTTGGATGTGGCCCCCGAACACCTGATCTCGCTGCTATTGACTTGGATTTTTTCCAGTTATTTAGTACCGAGTTCTCTGCCCACCTCATCAAATGATCAATGGAACAGCAAAGAAACACAATATCTCATTTTTATGTGATTCTAGCATATAACATGAGAAGCACGGCAGTTCAGTAGGCAGTTTTTCGTTAGAACCACTGGCTCCCAATAAATGATATGGAGACTTATTATTAGTTATAAATGCTCATCTAATAGCTTAGGCTTGTTACTAACTAGCTCTTACAACTTAAATTAATCCACATTTCTTATCTACGTTCTACCAGGTGGCCCAGTACCTTTCTTTAACGTGGCATATTCATCTTCGTTCACTCCAAGTCTCCAGGTGCCTCTACCCACCTTCTTTCCAGCAATTCTCAGTGTAGCTGTCCCGCTAACCTCTTCCTGCCTAGCTATTGGACAGCTGGCTCTTTATTAAACCAATGCGAGCAGCACATCTTGACAGTGTAAAGGATTATTCCACAGCACCTTACCTTACACACTGTCATGCACCCCAGCTCTGCTCAGCATAGCTTTGCTAGGAAGACAAGAACATTCGCTTATCTACCCGCAATCTGTCTACAAGGGTAGATATAG
This sequence comes from Sigmodon hispidus, assembly GCA_004025045.1. Taxonomy (NCBI): domain Eukaryota; kingdom Metazoa; phylum Chordata; class Mammalia; order Rodentia; family Cricetidae; genus Sigmodon; species Sigmodon hispidus. The sequence goes on along the minus strand of PVIH01010205.1, from coordinate 44,149 downwards.
AACGCTAATTGGTTGAAGTAGAATCAACTTCTATTTTGGCTTTTAGAGTCAGAGATTAAGTTATTCATTAAAGCAAATTACAGAAACTACAAAGATTAAAACCAAAACTTGAAAAAGAGTAAACCCTTTAGACTTAAAACTGTACCCCTTTGGGGGTAACAATTGGAAATGGGGATCTTTCCATTTTGAAATTTGTTGAAATTTTCTGTAGCCTAAATATTCCAAAGAATCAAATGAAGTGCTGGGTCTCAGCAGACCATGAGAAATGAAACCGTTTGTTCAGCAATGACAAGGAACAGCTCTTCAGTGCTCCAGCCACAAACTCCAGGACTCCAGTACCAGCCAGATAAGGAAGGGGCCTGGGTAGTAGCTGAGATAAGTTGATCCACCAATTTAGCCACACTGACACTGAGAGAGATGAATTAAACAGGAAGAGGAATTAGAAGTGTAATACCCAGTCTGCTAGAGATTCAAAACTAAGATTCACATCAACTCTTTCATCTGAGAAGCTTCTAGAAACCCACTGTCATCCTAGAGTGGGACTTATCACACAGTCAGGACAACAAAGAGTCAGTATCAGGACTGGGGACACATCTATCTTCTGTGGTCAAGGATGGCTTCCTATAAGGAGGCATCCAGAACAGAGATGCACACTGAGGAGACACATTTCCCTCTTGGTGGTGGCTCACCTCTTCACTGATTTCTCCACCTCCATCCTCCTCAGGAGGCTTCTCTCCACAGAACAGGAGTCATATTAACCTCGCAGTCCTTTGTTCCCCTTCTGGACCCCTCGTGTGGCTTCCTATCAACACTAGAAGGATTGATTGACTCCTCATGTGACCTTCAAGGCCTCTCAGCAGCTGGACTTGACCGTTCCCTCCCTTCACACTCTCATAAACCTCCCTTGCCTTCCTACCCCAGAGACTTTGCTCTCTTCTCAAAAAACCTGTTTTTTATAATGTTCACATGATTCTCTCCTTCATCTTGTTCAGATATCAGCAAAGTCCTTTCCACCTTTTCTATTTAAAGGAGTTTTTCCTCCCATTTGTACCAACTTGTCTACTCCACTTGGCTTAAACTGTATCAGTAATCACACCTGGCATTGTATTAAATGCCCATTTATTTAAATGTCAGCCTTTTCTCTTAGAATATATTTCTTAGAAAAGAAGAATTTGTTTATTTTCCCCATAGGGCCTAGAACAGAGAATTTCCTCAATAAAACATTTCCAGCTATTGAATACACCCATCTATCTGCCAACCAGATGACTACCCACCAATCCATTCACCTGTCTATCCATACATACCTAAATCTAACCACCTATGCACCTATTAATGCATCTAGCCACCCATCCATATATCAAACCATTTATGCATCTATTGGTACACTTAGCCATCCAAATCTAGCCATTGATTTATTCATGCAGCTATCCATGCATACATCTACCTCTCATCTATTCATCCACTCATCTATCCACCTACCTACCCTTCTATCTATCCATCCATAAACCTCATACATACATACACCCATCATTATCCATCTATGCACTCACCATTATCCATCTCTGTTTCACTTAGAACATCATCTATTGATTCATCTTCCAAAATGTTAATTTGCCTCTGCAAGGCATTTGATGTGAGTGTCTGAATTATTCAAGGCAAAGTTTCATAGTAGAGATTAAGGTGCCTGATGGACTAAACACTGAGAGGAACTTTATGTGATAGGCTCTATACCTTCTGCATGATTAGCTTCTCAAAGTTCTGTGTGCATGGCAAAATTTTTCCAAAGAGAGAATTTAAACCCTGAGATGCCTGTTCCTCAGATATTGTTGGGAATGCAAAGGATTCAGGGAAGAGTGATGAAGCTAAGACCCCTGTCATATAAGGACAGTAAACTGTAAAAGAGCTGGGGTTCAGAGGAGCCATGGGAAATGGTCTATAGCACAGTCTGTGAATCAAGGGAACAACTTTGAATGAAAAATGATGCAGACTTGGCCAGGTGAAGATAAGAATCTAAAATATTCCTTTCCATGACCTAGAAGATTCCTTTCATATCAGAAAAACATAGCACACATGGAACTTACCTGTAACATCCTAACTTGGTAGCAATTCGCAAACACTTAAGAGGAAGAAGCTCTCTCTGCTCCAAAGACAAGAACAATAATTTTCATAAGCAAAGCCTAATAACAATCAAGACACCACTTAGGGCTACAAGAATGGTACCTAGAGAAGCCATCATTAGTATCCATTGCCACTGATTGATCTGGCCTTAAGGAAGCCAAAGATGCCCAAAGGTATCACGAGGAGAACTCAAGCTTGGAGTAGCCAAAGCACTTGCAATATCATGCACTAATCAGAGCCTCCAAAAAACAGTCAAGGCCACCCTTTCCTGCTGGTGTATGTATAGGCTTTCATAGAATCCTAAGTTACCATTAGCTTAAAGAACTCTGCAGTCCTTGAAAAGCACGGTGTTCCTGTGCATCTCATTCCACTCAGTTCAAGAAGAGGTCTCTGTAGAGATGAACAGTTCCATAAAGACCTGTAGGACACAGGGATAGGAGGCACTTGGAGCCTCCCCTGAACTCTCCACTCCAGAGAGTATATAAGCTGTGTCTCACTAGCCAAGAGGTGCTGGGGAAATTGTGTTATCTGTCTCTCTGGTCTCCTGTCAATGAAATGAACATCCAGTTGGTATTTACTCCACTAACTTACAATGACAGCTAAAAGATGCTTTGCCTGTGTGTGTTGTATTGTTGACTGATGTTTCCTCCAACTCTTTCTCTCCTTCCTTTCCTGTGTGTCTGATTGTGCTCCTAAAATGCTACCTATCTGGGATATCTCAAGAATTCATGCAGTAGCAAGCAAATCTTTTACATTAAAACCAGCTCCATCTTCCATGGTCCTCCACTGCCAAATCAAAGGGGATCCTTGCCTATCTAAGATGTACCAAGAATTTCAGATGGGTATTGGCCATCTTTGTTTCATCTATTGAGAATAAGCCAAAGCATTGGGCCACTGATTGATTGGGTTGTATAATTACTTTGTTGTTTCATTTTTTGAGTTCCTTGTATGTTTTATGTATGAATCCACTGTCAGGTGTGTAGCTAGGAAAGATTCTGTAGCCTGCCATTTCACTTTATTTCCTCTACCATACTGAGCAGAGGCATTTTAGGGTTATGAGATCCCATTTCTTGGTTGTTGAAATTATTTTCTGAGCGACTGGAATCATGTGTGTCTATCCATGTGAAAGCACACGTGATATCACATAGGGGAACAAAGGGAACTAGCAGGAGAGTGCAGGAATTTTAAAAAGGAGAGGCTATGAGGGCAGCAGGGCAATGTTCCATATGCGGCATACACTTGTATGGAATTTTCAAGTAACAATTTTTCAACTCCCAAAATATCAACTTTTGATTTTTTTGCAAACTGTAACACTATCATATTCATATTAATCCAAATTCTTAAAAATCAATGTTTTCTACTTTGTTGTTTTTTTTATACCTGAATCATAGTTTATAGTTTTATAAAAGTAATTCTGATATTCATTGCTATGAGAAAAAAATCATTTCTAACACAAGAAAATGCCAGCAGGCAGCAGAACAGAATCAGTCAACCAGAAACCTTTGAGGGCAGAGTGATTGTGCAACCCTCACTGAAATATCTGGTTACTCTCTTGTATCTATGTCTGTGTGCAGGTGTGAGCTCCTGTGGTTTGGGTGAACATACATGTATGTGTGTTTGCATATGGAGACCAGAGGGACATCAGCACCACCCTCTTTTGGAGACAGGGTCTCTCACTGACCTTCAGATATATTGGCCAGAGAGCCCCAAAACCCACCTGTCCATCTTCCCAGTGCTGAAATTACAGGCAAGCACCACTATTACACTCCACTTTTTATGTGGATTCTGGAGATCAACTCAGGTCTTCTTGCTTGCAAGGCAAAAATCTTTACGGACTAAAATATCTCTCAGACTCCAGCTTATTCTACTTTTTCATTTTCTTTTTATAACAAGGGCTCATCTAGTATATGAATAGACACTAGCCTCAAACTCTTTATGTAGCTGAGGGTGACCTTGAACATTTGATTCACCTGTGTCTTCTACATCCTAAGTGCTAGAATATAGGCATGAGCCATAATACCTGGTTATGTAGCATTAGAGATTTAACCTAAAGCCTCAGGCATGCTCTGCAAGACTGGTACCAACTGAGTAATACCTACATACCTAGAGCATCATATCCTCAGGGGTGTGTGTGTGTGTGTGTGTGTGTGTGTGTGTGTGTGTGTGTGAACAACTGCTACTCATACTGTGAACTGGGATCTGAGTCTGGACTTACGTGTACCTCCTTCCACCATCATACCCAACAAATGTACACCATTACTGCTCCTGTTAGACAAGCAAGGATGTTATGAAGCCTTGAGTTCTATAGTTGTAGGTTTCTGTGTTCTTCCTAGCCCCACAGCCACTTATAAAATAATTGCTTCTGAGACATAATTTTATAGTAACTGCTGGGCCAACAGTTCAAGGTTATTATTAACTAGTTCTAAGTCTGAAATTAACCTACAATTCTTATCTCTAGTTAGCCACATGGCCTGGTACCTTTGCTACAGTGCAGCATTCTCATCCTGCTTCCTCTGCATCTGGCTGGTGACTGATCTCTGCCTTTCCTCTTCCCAGAATTCTCCCACTCTGGTTGCCCTGCCTATAGTTCCTGCTTGGCTACCGAAACAATTAGTATTTTATTAAGTCAATATGAATAACACATCTTTACAGTGTACAAGAGCATTATCCCACAGACTTCTGTTACTTGAATAACATAGCCCCTGGGGTCTTAATAATTATCCCAGTGTAGCACTACTGAGGACATCTTTGGAGGATCAATTAAATGTGGAGATTCATATACAGACCCTGGACACCCCTGGATCTCTCCAGCTACAGGGAATGCTGGAGGCAGTAGATGTACTTCTCTCTAGTGGGAGTTCAGGTTCCACTCAAAGGACATGCCTCATAGTCAGCATCCTCATACACAAAAGCACCCCAAAATGTTGCTTCCTATCACACAACTATGGTTCACCCATGGCTGCACCCATACCCATGCATGGCTTGACTGGGTGGTGAGTTTTGCTTTGGTCAGTGTTGCCTAGTAGTGCAGTTGGCCTCCAAGCTTCATCAGGCATCCAAGAGAACAGAGGAAGGAAGTTCACTCAAAGTCTAATGAGTTCCTTAATGAAGAAAGGAGGTTGTTGCAGTTTGCCCTCAAATGTCCTTTCCTGATTAAAAGCAGTTCCTCAGCACCTAAGTAATTAATTGTCCCATCCCCACCAGGAATGTAACATGCTACATGAGGGATCCACGTTGGATTGTTCATGCTAGTACCGACAGGTAGGATTTCAAGATTCATCTCTTTAAGGAAAATAAAAGATCTATTTTTCTTGATGGTAATATTTATACAGATCAAGGAAACACCCAAGTAGGCACAGTGAAAATAAGCTGAAAGAGCACAGATTTATTGAACTATCTTTGAAGGTAGTCACAGTGATACACACCCTCAACTCAGTGACTCCCCTTCTAGAATTTTAACAATAGAAGGTAAGTATTCATGGATTTTCATTGAAACGTCATTTGTACCAGGAGACATTTTAAAAACACCTAAATGTTGAGATATGGAGCAAAGACAAAGACTGCTTTGTGCAAAACCTACATAATAAAATATAAAAAAATAGGGGCTAGAGAGATGGCTCAGCAGTTAAGAGCATTGACCGATCTTCCAGAGGACCTGAGTTCAATTCCCTGCATCCACATGGCAGCTAATAACTGTCTGTAATTTCAAGATCTGCCACAGTTATGTATGCAGGCAAAGCAGCAATTTACATAGAATAAATAAACAAATAGTTTAAAAAATAAAATATAAGAAATGAATAAAAGCATGAATTTTAAATTTTTCAATAATCCAAAAATTCTTCTATCATTTTGACTTTTAAAAAATTATTAAATGATACTTTAAATAAAATTGGATGTACACATGCATAGAAATAACAAAGGAAATGTACAAAATATTAAACATGGATATATCTACAGGGTAGAAACTTTATTTGTTTCATTTTTATTAATTTTTGTACATTTCTGTATCCTATTGAAATACTTATTTTTTTCTTTTTTATGTGTGTATGTATGTAAATTTGTGCACACTATATGATGGAGGTTCTGAATTGGGGTCATAGGCAGTTGTGAATCCCTGTGTGGGTACTGGGAACTGATCCAGGGTCCTCCACACCATCAGTAAGTATTCTTCACTATTGAGCCATCTCTACAGCCCTGTTTTCGCATTTTTAATAATATATTTACCTGAATTTTTAAGCAAGAAAATAAAGATAGATGGAGGTCATATAAACAATAGCACAAAAATAAAATTTAATAACTCCAAATAAACTAAAATGGGTAATTTTTAGCTAAAAGGGAGGTAGATACAAACTAATTTGACTTGGTCTGGTGCTCTCAGGAGCTTTTTATGAGCATGGTCAGTGTAGAATCAGTGGTGCCATAGAGACCCTGTGTGTCCTCCATGCCTGGAAGTTCTCAGACTCAGAGCCCCATAGAGCTCATTGAACTAATGTCTTCCTCGTGGAGGCTCCTCACGAAAATGCAATTAACTCTCTCAAAAGAGCTAATTCCACTGTCTAGTTCAAAAAGTCTAATGAAATCAAGTCAGAATAAATATTCCAGAAGGCCTACTATTTTCTAAGTATTTTTTAGATATTACAAAACTATTTGTTTATTCTGTATATAGATCAGGTAACATAAACTGACATTTATAAAACAAATTCACTTTACTCCAAATCGCATGATCCTGATTTTCATACTTTATGCTATTTATTAGGCTGATCCTCTGAATTGCTAGTATGTGTGTATGAGCACACATACTTACTACACACAGACCTACATATATGTATCAATGTAAATACACGCACATGTTTACACATACATAAGCTGAGAATTTTATGTGCTATTCTCTGTCTGTCCTATTTAAATATTTACCAAATACCTACTACATATCAGATAGTTCCCTGAGTACTTAAGAAATGTCAATAAATGAAACAAAAGTCTTGGGCCTCATGAAACATATATTATAGAGAGAAGAACCATGATAAGCCAAAGTTATTAAACTAAACTAAATGCTAGAAGGGATCAATGCAGTCTGGGACAGAAAGTCATTGATTAGAATATGATTGGAATGGATTTATTTTAAGGTTTATTTTATTTGAAATTGTGTTGGGGGGGCAGTATGTGTGCTTGAGTACAGAATAGGGTGCTAAATCCTCTGAAGCTGGAATTAGAAGCAGTCGTGAACCACTCAGCATGGGTACTGGGAACAGACCTCCAGCCCTCCACAAGAGCAGTGCAGAACTTTTAAGTCAAGTGTCAGGTTCAAACTCACAGGAGCATGCCAGGGGTGTGAATTATCAGAGATAGAAGAGGCCTCAGGCCTAGACAGAGACCAAAACAGACAAAGCGACAGCACTGGCAGGACATACCTGGAGCAGTAAGAAGAACCAAAACCCAATATAGGAGAAGTGTGAACGCTAAGGGAGAAAGCAGGAGATGAGTGTGGTGATGTACTGTGTATCTATAAAGCTTCCCTGAAGATCAGAGGACAGAGACAACCATAGAGTTAGCATAGAGGTCAGGCAGTGGTCACATACTCTTTTAATCTTAGCACTTGCAGAGGCAGAGATCAATCTGGATTTCTGTGAGTTCAAGGCCACCCTGGACTAAAAGAGATTAATCCAGACCCAAAGGGAAACAGAACCAGGCAGAGGTGGCACACCCTTTAATCTCAGCACTAGGAACGCTGAAACAGGAAGTGATATGGCTAGACAGAGAAAGGAATATCAGGCAGGAGGAAGCAGGAATTCTGCCCTTCCATTTTGGACTGTGTTTGCCTTCACTTCCCTATTCAATCTGAGGATTCATGGAGACAGGATCTACCCTTTTCAGCCTGAGAAGTTAGCTAGATGAGAACTGGCTGTGGCTTGTTCCTCTGTGTCTTTGTTCTTTTAGCATTTGTCCTAATATCTGCCTCTGTGTTTTTATTATAAGATCAAATAAGATTCATGCAATAGCTGAGAACATAAAAGACGTAGTAAGGGCAGGGGATGTCCAAGAGTCAGATTGTATGGGACTTTGTGAGCACCATGATAAGAACCTAAGATTTCATCTAAAGTGGCCAGGAAAGAAAGTTGTGATTAATGATCATGGCTGCCATGGATACTGAGATGAAGGCAATCTCTTCCTTTATCATTGCCAGCACCCAGGGCATCGTCCCTGTCAGACAGGCTAACTAAAGTGGAAGTACTGCTGATGAGCGATTCATCGCACCCTCCACATTTCATCTCGGGGAGAGCACAGTGCATTTTCCAATGCTGTGCATAGAATCCTGATGGAAAAGCCAGAAATGTGATAACCACATTAGTCTATGTGCACCTTCTCCACGGGTAGGAGCAGAAGATCTACCCAGTCCATTCACACTGCTGGATGTGAACCTGATCAGGACAGGCTGGACGGTCTCCTAATTGTCACCTCTTGGTCTCTGGCCTGCAGTTTTCAACAGACATTCATCTTTGTCCACTTCTTTCAGCAAATTTACATCTCCCCCGCAGCACTGATCCCCTTTTCTCCCTAAGCATCTCTGCCTAAAAATCGCCCCTTCTGCCATTCATTCCTACAATGCCTCTGTAACTTCCATCCTAGGCACGCGGAGGTAGGTTGAAAATAGGCAGATTTAGCACCAGAAGGGATGAGCCATACGTCTCCGTCTGCTCAATAGGAGAAACACTCATATTTCTTGTACAGAATCTAAATACATTGACCCAAGGGAAGTTTTTATCATCTTCCCTCTGGCAACTTTGCATACATGTGTTTTCTGGTCCCCATGGGATTTACCATTCTGGCTGTTGCAGTTCATGGTGTATTTTCTGTGTGAAGTAGGAAAAAATACAAGGAACCCTTTGCATAGAGTATCTATTGCATGAATATTAATTAGTATACAATAAAAACTCAGAGCCAGATATTGAAGAAAATCTAGAATAGCAGAAAGAGGAAACAGACCACAGTCAATTCTTACCCAGCCAACTTGTCAGGCTGACCAGGGTAAGTGCTGTCTCCAAGAGTCCTCTGCATGGCTGGTCCCTCCTACAGAATGCCTGAATGTCTGCCTATGCCTGCCTTAAATCTTCCATGCCCAATTGTTTCACTTTCCAGTTCAACTCTGCATCATAATTCTAGAGTTAGGAGTAAAGGTGTGAATTACTACTGTTTGGTTGTAAGACCTTGAGCTCACAGAAAAACAGAAAGATCTGTCTCTTGAGTGATGTGATTAAAGGCATGAGTCACCACTCCCTGACTCTCATGGCTTGATTATGAATGATTTTTTTCTTAATTTTATTAAATATAAAATATTTCACTTACAAATATTTACATACAAATTATATTTGACACTTTTATAACATACTACAAAATCTCCATGCACTCTGATGCAGCCATGTAATATAATGAGCAAATACACATCTTTCTAATAACCAATTGCTTTCTTCACACATGAACATATGAAGAGTTATCATAAGGCTGGGAAAAAAATTCCCCACAACAGAAAGCTAAACGCAGTCTGAAATCTTGATGATTCTTCCAATGAGAGCTGGTTAATTGACTCTTTGAATTAATAGAAGTGCCAAGTGCTCTGCTTGTTGTGTTGGAGAATGAGTTTTACAAACAGTTATAGAGAAGAAAATCATTAGAAGAGGGAGGCCAAGATAGCGCTGTAATGGCTGGAAAAGGAGCCCTGGGTCTTAATTAAATTCAGGTGGAAATGACAGCTTTTGAAGATGATAGTGGACTCCATTCTGCAAGGATGCTGCTCTCATAATTGCAATGTTCTGCCTCGCAAGAGGGGAGGGCCCAGTGCAGGAGGCTGCAAATATACAGCTGAGGTGAAGGTAACAAAACCAATACCTCCTGGATACCAAGTATGTGCCAGATATTGGGCCTCACATGTGCATATACATGTTCCTGCAATCCTAAGGCTGTTGCTTCTTTAAGAAAGTACCTGCTCCACTGTGGGCATTCAAACTGTTCTTTGAGTGATACATTGATTCATCAATCAATTGCACAAAGCTAACTCCAAGAGATATTATAGGACTTGCCTAAAACTATGTAGGAGTTCAAATCCAGTTCTGCTAGATGCCAGAAAGCTTTTGAACCTACTCTTTCTCTCCCTCCCCTCCCCCTCTTTCTCTCCTTTTAAATTTGGATGTATATTCTTTTATTCAGAGATTGGAAACTATGGAGAGAATAATGAGCAAGAAGAAATGAAAAAAAAATCCTTTAGAAATGAAAAAGACATGGACTGCAACATGACCTTCACAGCTTATAAAAACTTAGGCTTCTCAGTCTCCTTCCTGCATAAAAAGGCACTAAAATTTTATTTATTGTGTGTTTGAATTAGTGTGAGAATTATAATACAAGTTGTATTTGTTCTTCTGACAATACATAAATATTATATTATATCATATAACTGAAACTAGAGGAAATGCCTGCTGGATAAAGCAAGATTATGTTTGGGAACTCATGGTTTGAAAGAAAGGGGCCTTCATAGGCTCATGGAGATGGCATTATTTGAAAAAATTAGGAAGTATCCCCTCCTTGGAGTTGGTATGCCCTTGTTAAAGAAAAGTGTGCCACTGGAGTTGGGCTTTGAAGATTCAGAAGCTCAAGCCAAGCCTTCCTGCTGCCTGCTGATCTAATAAAGATTTATAATGAAAAGGAGCAAGATGAGCAAGGAAAAAACACAAAATGTCTAATTTTGAGAAATGAGCACCAAGAAGTGAAATGAAACTAAGTTCTTTGTTTAAGGATATAAACAAATTAAGAAATGAGATAAAGGAAGGGGTGATCTTGGGGCATGATCTCACCCAGTTAAATTTGCAACTTGTGAAAAAAAATTAAAGAAAATCTTACAGTCAAGTGGTGATGAATGTCTTTAATCCCAGCCCTCCAGAGACAGAGGCAGGTAGATCTCTATGAGTTCAAGGCCAGCCTGACCTACCTAGCAAGCTCTAAAACAGCCAAGCTTAGGCAGTAAAGGAAAGCATTGAAAACAGAAAGCTAGTGAACATGTAATTGAACAAGGGAGCCATCATCCAGCCCCAGTAAGCATCAGAATTTGGCAGTTTGGGGCCACATGGTTCTGGTTTTAAGGATAGAAGAAAGGGGATGTAGAATACACTTCAATGACTTAGGAAAGCCTGCTGAAGCCAGGCATGTCTCAGGGGTGTCCCTGAATTGAGGCCAGAGAGGCCATTTTGTGAAGTTGTGAAGTGAAGCCTGGTGCCAGAACTGTAGGATACCTGCCAAGGACAGCTGCTTCCAGGGAGCGAAACCAGCCCAGGAGAAAGAAGTGTGTTTCACTCAACAAAGCTGAAAGGACTTGAAGTTCTGAAGAACATTTTGACATCAGACATGGAGATGCAGAGTTCAGAGTTTGCCCAGTGGCTTTTCAGTCTTGCTTTGGCCCAGTATTTCCTCATTATGCTCCCTTCCCTACATTCTTGAAAGGTTATATATCCTTTGCCATAATATGATGGAAGTATGTTATCTTCTTTCTGCTTTAGATTTTATAGGGGATTACAGTTAAGAGATCACATGAATCTCAGAAGAGACTTTGAACTTTAGACTTTTAAACATTGTAAGACTGTAATGGACTATAAAGACTTCTGAAGCTGGACTAAACCTTTGTGAATTATGATATTGTTACAAGCTTATGGGGGCCTGGGAGTATAATGTAGTAGTTAGAATAAAACTGACCCCCATAAGATCACAGGCAGTGGCACTATTATGGGGTGTGACTTTGATGGAGTGGGTGTGGCCTTTCTGAAGAAAGTATGTCACTATGGCGTGGGCTTTGAGGTCTCTAATTCTCAAGCCACACCCATTATCACTACTGTTGCCTTTCCATCAAGATATAGAATTCTCAGCTCCTTGTCCAGTACCTTTGTCTGCCTTCATGCAACTATGTCCTACCATGATGATAATAAACTAAAGCTCTGAACTGGGAGCCATCTAATTAAAGTTTTTCTTTATAAAAGTAGCCATGGTCATGGTTGTCTCTTCATAGCAATAGAAATCCTATGACAGGGGCTTAAGGGGGAGGGGAACACAAGGATCTCCTTAGGAAGGGGAGATAGAACTTGTGAGTAGACTTGGGACAGGTGGGGTTGGCAACAGGAGGATCGAGTGGAGGGTTGGAAAGAGAAAACACTGGAAAAAAGACTGACTGGCATTGTGGGAGGGGGCATTTCAGAGGAGAGGTGGAAACCGAGAAACTCCATGGAATCTGTGAAAGGAATTCTAGTCAAGACTCCTTATAATGGAGACACAGAGCCTGAACCAGCCATCTTCTGTAACCAGACAAAGCCTCAAGTAGAGCAATTGGGATACCAACCCAGTCACAAAGCATCCAATTTACAGTTTGTCCTGCCTGCAGAGTTCTGGGGCTGGAGCCTAGCAGAATCTTCATCAAAGAGACCAGAGAGGCTTCATCCAGCAACTGATGGGAGCAGATGCAGAATCCCACAGCCAAGCATTAGGTTGAGCTCAATGAGTCCTGCAGAGAAGGGGAAGAAAGAATGGAGGAACCAGAGGAGTCAGGGTCACCACAAGAACGCAGCTCACAGAATCATCTGGTTGGGACTCACAGAGGCTTGCAGAGATTAGGGAGCCTGTAGGGTCTGACCTGGGTCATCTGCATATATGTTATGGCTGAGTCGCTTGCTGTTGTTGTGAAATTTCTAACAGTGGGAACAGGCACTGCCTCTGATTCTTTTGCCTGCTTATGATACCCCTTTCCTCCTACTAGGTTCCTCTTCCAGCCTTAATATGATGGTATGTGCCTGGTCTTATTATAGTTGTTTGGTTGAAGATCTTGGAAGGTCTGCTCTTCTCTGAGGGCAGATGGAAAGAGGCTGGATCTGGGAGAAAGAGGAGGTTGAGGGGAGAGAGACTTGGAGGAAGGGAAGGAAGAAAATCTGTAGTAGGGATGTAATGTAAAAGAGAAGAACAAAATGAAAAAGAAAGAGCTGTGGTCATGGGTCATGGTGTCTCTTCCCAAAAAAAAAAAAAAAAGAAAGCTTTGACTAAGACAGTTATTGAGAAGGTAACTTATTTGGAGAAGTACTTGCCTAGCATGCATGATGTCTTGGGTTCAATCCCCAGATTTGCATAAACTGGGAATTGTGGTAATATACTATATATGCTCTAAAGAAACAAAGTTTGCCTGAAAATCAGAGGATAGAGCCAGCCACAGAGTTAGCCATACAGTTCATGCAACGGTAACACACACCTTTAATTTTAGTACTTGGAAGGCAGAGGCAGATGAATCTCTGTGAGTTCAAGGCCACACTGGATTACATGAGATTAATCCAGTCTAAAGAAGAAATAGAGCCAGGATGTAGTGACACACACTTTTAATCCCAGCACTAGGAAGGTTGAGATAGGAAGTGATATGAATAGACAGAGAAAGGAATAGAAGGTGGGAAGAGATAGGAGATCTCACCTTGTGGTTCCTTTTGCTTCCTCTATTTAGTCTGAGGACTTGTGGAGACAGGATCTCTCCCTTTCAGCCTGAGGATTCAATAGTGGTGAGAAGTAACTGTGGCTTGCTCCTCTGTCTTTCTGATCTTTCAACTTCACCCCCATATCTGGTTCCAAGATTTTATTATAAGAACAGTTAGGAATCATGCAACAGCACATAGTATCACATACCTATTGCAAAAATTCTATTTGGTATTATTACTTAAAACCCCAGACAAGTCATAACCACTTCTCATCCAGTCACCTCCTCAGGCCTGTCTCCTGAATCTTCAGACTCAAAGTCTCTGAATCTTCAGCTGAAAGGAAATGGAATTACAGTTGAAATGCTGAACTCCTACTTCCTCTCCCTCCACTTAGCTCATTTCCTCCAACTTTCCTAGTTCCAGGATTAAAGGTGTATGCCACCAATGCCAGGCTCTGTTTGGCACTGAACTCACAGAGATCCACAGAATCTCTGCCTCCTAAGTGCTGGGATTAAAAATGTGGGTCATCACTCCTTGACCTTTATGGCTTGGCTCTGCCCTCTGATTTCTAGACAGACTTTATTAAATATACAATATATCACCACACATAACTGTAATCCCAACACTGGGAAAGAGGAGGAAGAAGGGTCAAAAGTTCAAGGTCAAGTTCATATTGAGTCTAAGGCAAACCTTGTCTAAATGAGACCACACCCCACCAAGTGAATAAACAAACAAAAAGAAGATTATGTTTTGTGGTGGTTTACATGAGAATGCACCCACATAGGTTGATATATTTGAATGCTTTTTTCCTATTAGGTAAAACTGAGAAGGATTAGAAGGTATAGCCTTGTTGGAAGAGGTGTGCTACTGGGGCATGGGCTTTGAGGTTTCTATGCCCATGCTATTTCCAGCTCTCTTGCTTTTCTTCTGTTCTGTGCTTATGGATCAGATGTAAACTCTCAGCTACTGCTTTGGCACCATACTTGCCTATCTGCTGCTGCTCTTCCTGTCATGATGGTCATGGATCCTCTGAAACTGTAAACCCAATTAACTTTTTTTCTATAAATTGTCTTGGACATTGTGTCTTAGCACAACAATAGAAAAGTAACTAAGACATGTGCTAAAGAAAACTTACAATAATCTAATCAAAGATATCTTTTCTTTTCCTATTTTAGCATGTATGTGTGCGTGTGTAGGGTATACAATGTGTGTATGTGTGTTTTTACATCTATTGGGTGTGCATACACACAGAGGTCCAAGGCTGATGTTAGGCATTGTCCTCAATTGCTCTTCCACCTTATTCAATGGTGCAGGATCTCTCAGTCCAATTGAAAGCATGCTGACATTGGCTACAACTTTCTTTGAGGAGGCTCCATATCTGCCTTTTGAGGCTGGAATTCCAGGTGAGCCAGCACACCTATCTAGAATTCTCATGGATTCTGGATAATCTCAATTCTGGTCTTCATGCTTGCATGGCCATCTCCCAACAGCAAGAGGATTTTTTATACAATAAGATTTTTCGTATTCATACATATTGACATAGCTACTCATAGGGAATCATGAAGGATCCAAGATCCTTCTAACTTCCTTTCTGGTATTCTTACCAAGTACCTTTGTGCCCTGTAAAAACAAAGGGGTGTCTCCACTTGTAGGCATCCATCTGCATCCTATACAAGATGAAGGAGAGTGTGGCAGGGATGATCCATCTGCATTGTACACAAGATGAAGGAGAATGTCACAGGGATGAAAGATAGATGTCTCTGCCCCTAGAGGTTCATTCTACTGAGGAGGCCTTTTCAGGGACTTCTGCACATTTCCCATTGGCCATGACTATGTCCATCACAGTTCAGAGAATCTAGCAAAGATTTTCAAATAAAATTATAGCTTCCCTTAAAACAAAATTGTGGTTATTTCTAAGGAGAAAATGAAGTTGATGCACATAGTGAGGATTGTCTGTTCCAACAGTCATAAAAGTTCAACAAGACAAAATGAGTCTCTGGTCTCAATGCAGGATTGAAACTATCATACAACTACTTAAATTCAAGTCATTTGCAGCCTAGCAGAAGAGGTAGGAGAGCTCTGGTGAGCCTATTGAGATGATTCAGGCTATTCTGTCCTCTGACTCCTGGGAAAACTGGAAGACAGCCAGGAAATCATCCACATGATAGGCAAACCCTATGTAGTGTCTACTTCTGCAGGCTGTGTTTATTTATATAAATCACTTATTGTCTAGCACAAGACTCTGAAGCTCTGTTTTCTAGGTCAATTTAAAAAAAAAAAAAAAAACTGTGTGGTTTACATCTTCTTTGGTTAAGTCTCAACAGCTGGCCAAGTTTGACCTTAAGTATTTGTCTCTCAACAGAAAGCTTTGTGCAGGTTCTACCCCAGGCTGGGTATGCCTTGTAGTGCTGGGCTGGCCGAGTGACCTGGAGCCCAGATCATGGCTGCTTCTCACAGTGCATGATCAGCTGGCTTGAACTCTTACTACTGGGAAATATTGTTAGCAGTAAAAGGGAATCCTCAGGGTCGGGAAGATATTTCAGTCTGTAAAGTGCTTGCCTTTCAAGCTTGAGGAACTGAGTTAGACTATCAGAATCCATGTTTTAAAAAATGCTGGACATGGGTACATTTACACAATGGAGTACTACTCAGTAATTTTTTAAAAAATGACATCCTGAAATTTGTAGGCAAATGGATGGATGTGAGAGTATCAACCTGAGTGAGGTAATACAGACTCAGAAAGACAGACATAGTATGTACTCACTCATAAGTGGATTTTAGACATAATGTAAAGGATAACCAGGCTACAATCCACAAACCCCCTTCCCAGCAGCCAGGTAACAGGAGGAAGTTAAGTGAGACATTCGTAGATCCCCCTGGGAAGGGGAAACAGAGAAGATCTCCTGAGAAAATTTGATCATACAGTGGTGGGGGGAGAGCAAGGGGAGGTGAGAAGAGAACATGAGAAAATGGGATCGGGGTCGGGGGGGGGGACAACAGAGAGGGAGAGCAAAGAAATGAGTATCCTGATAGAGGAGCCATTGTGGGATTAGAGAGAAACCTAATACTAGGGAACACTCAAGAGCTCACAGGATGAGCACAGCTAGGACTCCAAGCAATAGCAGAGAGGTCCCTAAACTGGCCTTTCCCTATTATCATATGAATGAGCACGCTAATTGCCATTACAGAACATTCCTGCAGCAGCTGCTGGAGGCAGATGCAGGATTCGTAGCTGAACACCAGGCTGAGCTGCTGGTCCAGCTGGAGAGGGGGAGGAGAGATTGCATGAGCAGAGGGATCAGGATCATGATGGGGAGACCAATGGAGTAGGCAGTCCAGTGCTGCTGGGAGCTTGCTCACAGACTCTGAAAGAACCTTCATGGAACAAATCTGGACCCTCTACATATATGGACAATTTCTGGAGCCTCTTGCAATTGGACCAGAGTCTATCCCAGATCCGTGAACTGCATCCTCAAAGCCCATGCCTAGCAGGAAAACACCTTTCTCAGCCTTGATACTTGGAGGGGAGGAACTCAGTCCTACCTCAACTAGATATGCCAGAACTTGGGATTCCTTGCCTTCTCTGGGGAGTGAAGGGGGCGGGGTGCTAAGGGAAGAAGAGAGAGTCTGGGGGAGGACTGGGAGAAGGGGTGGGAGAGGAGCAATAGTGGGTATGGGGAAAAAAAAATTTAAAATGCTGGACATGATGTGTGCTGGAGCCAGGAGGGTCCCCAGGGCTCACTAACCAGTCTACTAAGTGGATTCCAGACCAGTGAGAGACCTTGTCTCAAAATAAGGTAAACAGCACAATAGAAAAACCATCCAAAGTTGTTCCCTGCTCCCACACGTATGCACCAGCACATTCATACATGCACACTACACAAATGCACCAAGTGCAGAGTCAGTATTTATCACTTACCAACTACAGACTATGTCACTAGCAAACTCAGACTAAACAGACAGTCCCCACTCTGCTAGGCTCTGGGGTCTATGGCCAGGGTTACAAGCTGCCCTAGGACTGAGTGTTTTATGAGATTTTGCCATGCTAAACCGAGAGATGCAGGGTGAGCTAATCATAGTGAGGCTTACACTTGCACAGCATTGGCTGTGGTCTATTTAAATCAGTACCCTTGTTGTGAACCAAGACTCACACACCCGAAGTGATAACTGCTCCAGGCATTGTCTTCAGCACTCCGTGTGTTATGCTACCATCTTCACAAAACCTCTGAAAGGGAGGAATGGTTGCTATTCTTGTTTTCTAAATTAGCAGACGGAGCAGTGTTTACATAACTCATTTCAGCATATTCAGTTAGAAAGAGCACAGTACAGAGGCAATGCCAGGCAGACTGACTGTGGGACACAAGCTTATCTCCAAGATTCAAGACCTTCAGCCCACCCTGAGGATGCTGGAGCCCACACACAAAGGCTCTTCTGCTGCTTGAACTGATGCAGCCCACTCCATTCTTCTATGTCCTCTATATGCATATGATCTTCATTGTACCGCTGTGGGAGGAGAATGCCACTTATGATCAGGGACATTTTCTTTTATGCATGCCCCCTTTATACATATAGGCCACCTGACAATGACTGGACACAGTCTTGGTTGTCCCAGTGGGAGAAAAGGGTGTCACTAGCATCTGGTAACAAAAAGACCAGCATCTACTAACACCCTGTAGAGCACAGGACAGCTGCCACCAGACAGACAAGCCAGCCCAAATCACCAGTCCTGGCTGAGTAGAAGGACCCTGCTTCACTGAGACTCTGTGAAGTTGAAGTCATGCTTAGTACTGCATGAACTGGGAACTTGACCATCAGAGAGATCAGGAGTTCAGGTTAATGTCAAGGAGCCTAATGGGTGAGGGACGACTGGAATCTGGGTGTGATGATGCCAAAGCCTGCTCTCTTAGCCACATTATTTGAGTGTCTTCTTCACATCCTTCCTATAGCTTTCAATCTTCTCTGATTTGCAGCGTCTCATGTAGGGCTGAGGCCAAGTACTTAGTATTAGCAGCAAGTTAACCGAGGAATGGTTGCTGAATTATATTTTTCCCTCCAGTTTCTCTTCCCCGTGCTTACCAACTGTCTAAGGTCATGTCCAAGACTACTAGAACTATAATGTATGAATATGAAATGTCTCCTATAGGGTCCTGCACCTGAACAGGGCGTTCCCAGCAGGTGGTGTTAATGCAAATCACCAGCAACTGATAAAGAAGAGTATTATTTATTAGGGGTTCAGAGAGGAAGCTAATGGGTACAAGAGATTAAGCAGTTGTACCATTCCTGGAGAGCTGGACTGGTCTGAGGCTGAGTCTTAGCAGGTCAGGTCCTCCATCAGAGAGCATATCTTATGGAAGATGGGGCTTCTGTGTGTATGCACCCCAACCTTAAGCTGCCCTTCAATCATGCCCCTAATTCTATTGCTCAAGGTCATGGAAGAGGTCACACCTCTAGGTCAAGGTGATGGTACCTGGCCTCTACTGCAAGGTGGGCTGTTAGGAGAGGCTGTTGAAGTCACAGGAATAGAGAAAGTATCTCACTGTAGGTAGATAGGACTTGAGGTCTGACAGTCGGGCCATGTTTCTTGTTTACTTTCTGCTTCCTTCACCAAGACATGAGTAAGAAAGAGGTCCCAGTGACTTCCCACACCATTGTAGGGCAGGCTGCAATAACACCTCACCTCTATAGTAGATCCCCCTGAACTATAAACAAAAAATAAACCTTTCTTTTCTGAAGTTGATTCTTTTGAGGCATGTCATCACAGAAATAAGAAAATCAATTGATGCCCTCAATAGGATCATCAGGAGCACTGTGGTACTTTCCAAAATGTACTCAATATGATAAGAAATAAGGACTCTTCCAGAAACACATGCACTCACCTAGAACCAAAATGTCAGAAAGCATATGCATCCTCATCAAACATGACCCACTCTGGTACTTTCTGTTTTATTTCATTATGTGTGTGTGTGTGTGTGTGTGTGTGTGTGTGTATTATTAGTTTAAAACTCACTGAATATCTCTTACATGAGAATGTCTTTCTATATGCTATGAATATCATTCTTTAAATAAAGGAGCTGTTTTGGCCTATGGCAGGCACTGTAGAAGTAGGCAGAGAAATAGAGGCGTAGGTAGGAGGAGGGCGGAGTCAGACAGAGACATGATCCAGCCGCCCATGACGTAAGACATAACAAAATAGGTAAGCGACAGGCCACATGGCAGGACAGATTCATGGAAATGGGTTGAATTCAGATGAAAGAGCTAGCTAGCAATACTCCAAACAGCATGAATTTTTTTTTTTTAAAGATTTATTTATTTATTATGCATACAGTTTTACAGAAGAGGGCACCAGACCTCATCATAGATGGTTGTGAGCCACCATGTGGTTTTGCTGGGAATTGAACTCAGGTCCTCTGGAAGAACAGTCGATGCGCTTAACCTCTGAGCCATCTCTCCAGCCCCCAGCATGAATTTAATATAAGTATCTGTGGGTTTCTTTGAGACTTTGAGATTGCTGGTCCAGATAAGCAGTGGCAGGCAGATCCAAACAGTAGAGCTAGTCCAGGCAGGAAATCTCATGTTATATAACTCATTCTGGAAAAGACAAGACTATGCTTGGGAGAAGGCCAGTGAATGATTTTCAAGGGACAAATGGTAGAAAGAGTTGATGACCAAGAATCAAGAGGGAATGTCTTGAAACAATGGAATGTTCTAGATCCTAACATCTTCCTTGTAGAAAAGAAGAAGTGCTTGCACTTGCTGAATCTCACAAAACCACACCTTAAAGATAAGGAAATTATGTCAATTGAAGCTATTTAAGAGTTAAGAAGGCCCATGATGGTTAATGACTTTCAATGTTTATTCTGCTGGGTTCGTAATCCTTAGTGCTAGACCCCCACATCACAGAACACTTAGATGAACAACCTAAGAGGTCAAACAAGAACCCTTGCCTCTGTGAGCCAAACTTGAAAATTGTTAACAGGTCATGACCTCAAAGTACCCCAAAGTTTGTCACCTTGGCATCTAGGCAAACAGTAGAATTGCGAAGGTCACACAGTCTTTCTTGACTGTTGACCTGGTGGGATTTATAAAGTAACCCCTGTGTATCTGTGAGAGATTCCTTTTATATTGGGTTAACTGAAGTAAGTAGACTTGCCCTATATGTATGTAGCATGGCACCGTCCTATGGTCTGAGGTCCTAGAGCAAGTGACAGGCAACACTGAGCTGAGCACTAGCATTTGATTGCTCCTGGATGTGGGTGCATGGTGACAAGCTACCTCACACTCCCACTGCTATAGCCATCCTGCTGTGGTGGTTTATGCTGGAGAACTTGGAGCCAGAGCAAAACTTCATGTCTTTTTGTTATTTTGTCATGCATTTTGTCACAGTAGCAAGACAAGTAACTAACAAGACAGTAACTTACCCAATACTCCCCAGTGCTACACTCTCTGAAACCATACATGGACACCAAGAGGAAGCTGGACAAACAGGCCTTGTGGTACACCCCTCCCCTGTCTAGTCTGTCACCCTTAGGGAGACCTTGTTGCATTCCTGTCATGCTTCTGTATGACTGCCATAGAAATATACAGATTTACCTGAATCTTTAGGGTTTTTGCTTTTTTATCACATAACACTTGATAAATAAATGTGTCTGCTTTTCTCTTACTAAGCTGTTTTCTCACCACAAAGCTTCAGGGCAGGAGAAAACAGGTGCTTCTTTATACCCTTCCCTTCCCTTGCCCAGTCTCAGAAGCTTCCCTGAAACCTAAGATATGACAGGCATATGCCAGAAATGTATATCATGTGGGGGTCACAACCACACAGGGTTACAAATTGGCTTTTTAGACTCTGAAGAAGGGAGAACTGAGGTTGACACACTTATGATTCTCCATTAGAGTCATGTGATAAATAGCAGAAGGAAAGATTCAACTGTACACCTCTGACCTGCTGACCCAAAGTCTGTGACTGCATGGCCCAAAGCTTGTAACTGCATGGCCCACAGTCTGTGGATACAAAGCCCAGAATCTGTGACTTTATAACTCACAGTCTGTGGATACATAGCCCAAAGCATGCAATTGAATGGCTCATAGTCTATGACTATATAGCCTGAGCCTGTGAGTACATACATCACAGTTGGTGACAGTATAGCACATAGCTTGTGGCTACACAGCCCACAGTCTATGACTGTATGAGTTATAGTCTATGACTATATAGTCCAGAGCCTGTGACTACATGGGCAATAGTCTGTGACTTCATGGCCCATAGTCCATCTGCATGACCCATAGTCTATGGCTGCATGGTTCATAGTGTGGACCTTCAGGCAAATGACTGCTCACACCAAGGAAAGTGTTTTCTATTCTTGAAATTTGTTCTCGTTCTCTCTCTCTCTCTCTCTCTCTCTCTCTCTCTCTCTCTCTCTCTCTCTCTCTCCATTCTGAGTCACTTGTCATCAATAGTTACTTGTCACTGCTTAAGTGTTGGATCCAATCTGCCTGTACCACCTGAATATATCTTGCAGGTTTTGACAGATATTAGAGATTACATATCAAATAATGTTACAGCACAAAAGCAATTTCATATTCGCTTGGATTTCTATATGAAGGATGATGAATAAGAAAAAAACAAAAACCAATGGAAGGGACCTTCACAAAGAGACCAAGGTTGTGGAATGTTCTGTGCTTCCAGATAACTACAGTCAAGTTTCATCTTATCCCTCTATTTATTCATAAAATCCTGACAAAGGCATTTACTGAACTGTCAGGTCTATGATAAAACTTCCCACGCTGTCAGCTAAGGAAGATGAATTCAGGCACCAGCACGTTAAAGTCTCAGAGTAGATCCGTGAGGGTGGAGGAAACAAAAATATGAATTCATGAAAAGAGTAGGAATCATGGGAGCCCTGGGTGCCATAATATTGTAAGAATTATTTACTGGCAACTGATTATATAAAAGAATTAATATTTATTAAGGGGTTTATATGAAACACTCACTGATACAAGATTGAACCTTAAGGCAATTCCTGGACAGTTGAAATGTCTCACAGAGTGGCAGCAATCCTCTCTTTGAGAACTCAGGGGAACAAACAGGGTGGGTAGGCAGTGGTCTTAAAAGGGGGCTGGCTATGCCCCATCAAATCTCAAAGCCATCCCTAGGTCTTGCTCAAAAGTGAACCCACCACATTTCCCCTTCTGTCTAAAATACCCACCCTCTCAGAATAACATTAGTGGGCTAATAAACAATCTATATAATCAATGGTCTTGAGAGTTTAACCTGAGAAGTTTAATGCAGAGCCTCTCAATAATTTTGCCTCCAAACATAATTTTTTTTTGTCCTGAGGTCTCCAAGAAACTACAGTTGCACAAGATTCTCTTTATATCTGCTTCTAATACTTAAAAATTGGGAAATTCTGAGTTCTTACACCTAATGAAACAGAAACACAGAATCAAAAGCCATGAAAATTTGGGGACTCTTGGATCCACAGTTCCAGGTGTTAAGAATGGTCTAGATTTGAATAAACTCCCTAACCAAACAGATGAGATCTTCTGAGTGTCTGTGGACTCCTCTTTCTCTGGACTAGCCTTTAGGTTCCCAGCTACCTTTCCTTTTCAGACATCTGGGAGCCTCCTCTGCCCATACTAAAGCTGCTGCCATGACCTGGAAACTTACCTGAGTCCTTGGGTGAGGCACTCTAAAGTTAGGAGGCCTTTCTGAAAGCACCCTCCCAAAGGAAGAGAGGGGGAGAAATTTTAATCATGGAAACATTATAAAGTTATACTTTGCATGGTCAAAGTGAGAACGCTGGAAGAGAAAAACAAAAGCAGGAGTGTCTAGTCTTAATTCACTGAGCAGGGGTGTGTGTGAAATGTGTTTTACCCAGTGCAGTGTAAACCTTAGCCATGGTAACCTAACCATGTTTCTCCTTCCCAGCCAATTGAGCAAAAAAGAAATAATCAACCATATTTTATTACTGTTCATTTTAATTTAGGGTCAACTAAAATTGTTTTCTGTAGTCGAAATTTAGGGTGGATGTTCCAGACAGGAGAGAGCTAGCTAGATTTATGATTCCAGGCTGACCTTTTAGCTTTCCTTAGCCTCGGCTCCTGAAGAAATGGCTAGTTGTAAGGACCGTCCTCCATCTACCCTGTAGCTTCCTGGTCAGAAGCTTCAGCTGCTCCTTGGGTCCACTTTTGTGCCAGGCTCAGGGTGCTTCAAAGATGCTGAAATGTCAGCATTTGAAAGTGATAAGTTGCCTGTGATTCTACCCCTTCTCCTAATGCCTTCACACCTTGCCTACCCCAGGAGAACCTCCACTGAATCTCAGTGCTAGAATATGCACCCTCTGCCCGTAGCACAATATGAGCAGAAGGGTGAAAGTGCAGTGGGCTGGCTCCCTATGAGTGCACTGCTTCTGTGAGTGCTGGCTGAGGACAAGTGTCTGGAAACTTAGGGCAACTTACACTGTAGCTTCTAATGACTGTGTCTGGGGTCAGAGATACCTATTCCTAATTTGTAAAAGCCCTGGGTTCATTCAGTAACAATCACCACCAGGCAACTGGCTTCAGTGAATTACAACTAGAGGTGAGCATCCCGTGT
This sequence comes from Sigmodon hispidus, assembly GCA_004025045.1. NCBI lineage: Eukaryota > Metazoa > Chordata > Mammalia > Rodentia > Cricetidae > Sigmodon > Sigmodon hispidus. Next base: position 19,960 of record PVIH01010205.1, on the reverse strand, counting down.
TCAGATCCCAGGTCCACACACTGTGAGCCTCCAAGTCTACAGAGCAAAAGGTGGGTTAGTCAGCAGCAGTATCAAGAACCGCATGCCTGCAAGAGCCTGAGGAGGTCCCCCAACCTTTTAGGGACCTTCAACTCAGCTAAACCAGATCCTTGGCTTTAATGCAGAAAAGGGGGGCAGAGATGAGCCAGTAAGAAGTGGAGCTGGGTTCATTAAAAACAGATGTCCATTTCCCTATCTTTCTATCCTACCTCACTACCTCAGTTTGACTCAACATATACTGAAATACACATACACACACACACACACACACACACACACACACAGAGCGAGAGCGAGAGCGAGAGCGAGAGCGAGAGCGAGAGCGAGAGCGAGAGCGAGAGAGAGAGAGAGAGAGAGAGAGAGAGAGAGAGAGAGAACGACGTAAGGGATATTAAGGGATATGTGTCTTCTGGAATGCATCAAGGGAAATCTCACCCAAGTCCCTGTCTGACCTGCCAGAACCTAATCTGTATTTTCCCCCTGGCAGGAGGACCAGAGTCAGCGCCTGCTTTCAAGCCTTCAGAGAGAGGTTTCTGCTATTGTTCTCTGTTTCTTGGCGTGTAAATCACAGAACCACTGCAAGTCCCACTGAAGCCTCCCTTGGGAGCCTCTCTGATTCTTATCTTCAAAGTGTCCTGTGGGCCTCGGCTGGAAATTTGCATAACAGCTAAAGGAAAGTCAATGTGGTGCTTCCTTTGATCACCAAATGCTCTTCTTCCTTTCTTTGCTTCCCAGGACTCTCACAGAAGCCCAAAAGATGAAGACAATCAGTGGTTTTTGGAGGTCTGTGTAATCACTTAAACTGGCCTGAGCCACCTCCTCAAAACAGGAGCTACCTGGTTTCTGTCATCAGCTGAGGTCAATTAATACATGGTTGAGCAGAAAATGTTAATAAATGAACACGAGTCCCAGGTGGGACACTCACCCAGGGGCACAAAAATAATGGAGTAAATGAAAGAAACAGTTCTTTGGTCCATGCAATCTGCTTTAGCCTTAAGAAGCCAGTCTGTCTCAGGACTGCTTCAGGAATCCTGAGACCCAGCAAAGACAGGGCTTATGGGAAACCTGGGCTCTAAAACCTAAACTTACCTGGCAAATCCACTCCTGTATTGAAGATTCTCCAGGCTGATTGACTAGAATGTCATGGCTGTGGAGCCCTGGAATATTAGAGAGCCAGAAGTGAATGTGTCCTGAGCCCCTATAGTCTGACATTGCTTTTTATTAGCCACACCTAGCACCCTTTTCATTGCCAACCAAATCCTTATGGGTTATATTCTTTTTCATTTCTTTTACTTTTGAGATAATGCAAATACATTATTTCTCCATGTTGGCAGAAGTTTCTATCCCACCAATAACTCCCAAATAATTGACTCAGAGGTGGAGACTTAATATAAATTATAAATGCTCAGCCATTAGCTCAGGCTTGATCCTAGCTAGCTCTTACACTTAAACTAACCCATATTTCTATTTTTGGCTTTGCCATGTGGCTCATGGCTTGTTACCTCATTTTTACATGTCCTGCTTGCTTGCCAGCTGGGGTGTCTCTCTGTCCCTCCTCTCCCAAGAATCCTCCTAGACTGGTTGCCCTTCTTATACTTCCTGACTGGCTACTGCCAATCAGTGTTTTATTAAACCAATTCAAGTGACAAATATTTACAGTGTACAAGAGGATTATTCTGAAGAACCAGAGAAGCACCTCCATTTTTGAGCAAGTCCCTAAACCCAGCCTGAAACAGGCCTGAGTCTCACTGACATAGGTTCTGGGGACTTTGAAAGGACAAAGTCAAAATGTCCTAGTACAGGAGATAGCAAAGATAGCCTAGGGCCATCTGATAGCCACTGATTAACCACAGAATGTCCCAGCACCAGAGATAGCCTATACAAGAAGGGTTTGACAAGCAACCGGACAATCTGAAAGCTAAGATAACAGAGGAATTCAGAACAGTCCCTAAAAATGAGCTGATCAGAATTATATCTGTACTAAGACCCCTAATTGAGGTATAACCTTGTAGTTTTTGCCTTTAAAACCCAGCTTGCAGAGGTACAGGTACCTCCTCCTTGTATTTCTTTTTAATAAACCTTGCTTTTGCATTTCAGAGAGTTCAAGTCTTTGCTGGTCTCTTCAGGGGTCTTGCAATCAGGGCCCAACAATCCCACATTTCCCTTTCTATTTTCTCTCTCCAAACACTTCCATATATTTCTCCTCACTCTTTCAAATTGATGACATCCATTAATTGCTGTTAATGTATATACATTCCTAAATATATATACAACCTACTCAGTCTGTATAAAGCTACTTATATGTATGCTCTGAGGGATGATTATTGGTACTGCATAACCAATTTATGTGTTCTTGCCTGGGGAAGACTGTTTCTGTGGTTCTCAGCATTTCTTAGTTGCCTATAATTCTTTGTGTAGGGTTGAGGCCTTGAGAGTTTGCCATGTTCACTTTGGTATGTCTATTGTTGCCTTTGGTCATGTTTACTCAGTGATGCTGGTGAAACTTTATGGTGTGCTTCTGACATTCCTAGGCAACAGTTCCACAGCACACTTCCTGGTTCTCTGGATCTTTCCACCTTCTGCTACAATGTTCCCTGAGCCTTAGGTACAGGGGTATTTTGTAGATACATGCTTTGTGACCAAACTCCACAATTCTGTATTTTGATTGTGTTTTTCTCTAATGGTTTCCATCTGTTGCAAAACAGAAGTATCCATAATGAGAGGTGGGTATAAAATCAAATATTTAAAGTATAGTTAGGGACTATGCTGTGTAAGCAGACATTTCCTGTCCTGACTGTCTATTTCCAATACTCAGCAGCCATTTCCCAAATTACCACACAGAGGCTTATATTAATTATAAATGATCAACCAATAAATAACTCAGCTTATTACTAACTAGCTCTTACACTTAAAACCCATAATTCTTGTTTGTGTTTAGCCATGTGGCTTGGTACCTTTTCTCAGTTTGACATCTCATCTTGCTTCTCTGTGTTTGCTAATGACTCTCTGATTCTGCCTTTCCTCTTCCCAGCATTCTCCTAATCTGGCTCTCACACTTGTTTCCTGCCCAGCTATCAGCCAATGAGCTTTTTATTAACAAATGAGAGTAATACATATTCATAATGTAGAAAAGAATTGTCCCACAGCAATGATGGCTTAGTATAGTAAGGGTTGTAGAATCTCCTTTAAGACCCATGACTTCACTATGCCTGATTTATTTAGCTAGGTTTCTAGTACTGGACATGATATTCATCTTGTTGAGTGGGTCTTAAGTCCTATTGGAGAGGCAAAGAAAATAAGTAGAGCCTCCAGAGCAAGCAGGGAAAAGAAGAGGCTCAAGAAGAGGCTCCTAGGAGCTCCATTTGACTCCTAGGAAGGCCTTAATTTCTTGGGTAAACAATGATATATTGCCACAGTCTGCAGCCCTAATGAGGAGCTGGTTTTTGAACATCAGCTCCTTAGAGTAGGACTGTGGGAACCAGTCTAGGGTATAAAGGCATCCTGCTGCAGCTTTCTATGCACATTGCCTGAATAAGCAAGCATGGCTGTATGCCAATACAATTTTACTTAGAAAAGAAGCATGCAGGCTGACCTAGAACCAGAGTCTGCAGATCTTTCCTATAGAGGCCTCTGTTGAGAAGAGACAGTCACAGAGATAAGTTTATGTTTAGACAACATGATGCTGATATGGCTGTCAGGTCTGAGTCAGCTAAAACATGACTGGCATTGAACATCATGTTAGCACAAAATAGCTGAGACTGACTGTCCAGAGACCCCAAAAGTAAACTGTGATGAAATATGTAACATAATTATTTTTGGCAAATGTAGTTTTATGAATTTCTATACAAATATGACTATAGAGTCAGGGGATTCAGTGTGTGTGTGTGTGTGTGTGTGTTTATGTGAATATGCCTGCCACTATGTGGCCTGAGTGCTTGTCTGCACATGTGCCTAAACCCACCTGTGTGTGGCCCATATGTGTCAATGGGCATCTGCTGGAGGCTGCTTGTAGAGCCACTTGTGTGCCAGTAAAGTATGTCTTTGCTCCTTGGCTCCTAGAAATCGCTTCAAGCTCCAGTCTTCATTTGAGCCTCCTTTTCTGGCACTGGAACTTGGGCCTCACAACCTCCCTACCTCATCTGTGCTCCAGTCAAGCCTAGAGAGTAAATACTGACAAAATAAATAACTGTAAGATGGTGATAAAACAGGGTCCTTGGTCTCCTATGTGAATAATGCAAATACTAAAACACCACAGAATCTCAAGTAGAGGCAGAGAAGGCTTGGAAAAAATGTGGAACAAAAATACTGTCTTGCAACATCTGTGGGTCTAAACCACACTGTGCTCTGGGAAGGGGAGGAAGACCACACCATGAGAAACAAAGGCAAAGACCTTGCTGCTGTGTTCAGCGGAGGAGGGAGGGAGGCTGGATGGTTGGTGGCAGCTCAACCCTTCATTAGCAACAATGGGATTCTCTTCTCATCTTATCCCTGCCATTCCCAGCTGGGCTGTGCTTTCTGCAGAAGCTTTTCCTGGGCTTTCTCCCTCAGAAAAGAGCAGCATAGGCAGCTTTGCACTTCAGGCACCTCAGAGCAACAAAGAAAGCCAAACGGAGTCTCCTTGTTAGTTGTTATAGCAACAAAGCAAATATTGCAAAGGTACTGAAAATACCATGCAGGTGACACTTGGAGAGCTGTAGTCACAACACATCTTCCATGCCTGTGTGTGTAACCACATAAATCATCGTCTTGGTACCTGAGTGCTGGAATTCTCAGGGCTAATGGCAAGAGAAGAATCACGGGGGTGGGGGGGTTGGGGGGGTGGGGGGGGTGGATGCTCCCTCTTGAGTCTTCAAATCAAACTTTGGTACCTCCAGCTGATCCCCCATGAGTATCTTGAATGGATGGCAACTCCTAGCCTTGAATGGTGGCCTCCTTGAATGGGTGGCCTCTGATACTGAGTTTAATCTGATGCTGACAGGGTACTCCCTACTTTAGTCACACAGCTGGGTTCCTTTGAGTAGGAATTGATAACATTTAGCAAGAACATTGATATTATCTGGAAATGGGAATCCAAAGTGTAGACTGGGGCTCCACCACCATCCCTGGAATGAATGTCTTACCCAGTTGGAGACAGTGTGAATGGTAACACCTTGCTTTCTGACAGGTTCAGCTAATGATCACCAGGTAATCCTGTGTGAGCTGGGCCAAATCCATGCAGAATGGTTCAAGAAAGTAGCATTGAAATGAGCCATCATTAACAGTCATATGTACACCCCAGATTCAATTTACAGAAACCACCACCTCATTCAGAAAGGGAAATAAATGTGATGACTTAATGAAGATCTAAACATGTGTGCATGTGTTCTGGCAGTAGAGGAAGCTTTCTCTAACAGTTGGAATCCTGGGGCTGGGGAGATGGTTCAGTTAGTAGAAGTGCTTGGTCTACAAAATGTGGAGACCCAAGTTTGAATCCCTTGGATGCATTTAAAAAGAAAAAAAGCAAGATGTGGCTGTGTGTACCTGTAACCTAGTCTTGGCGGTCGATTCCAAGAGCTTCTGGTAGAGTGAGGAGCTCCTTCTCAAGACAGTAAAGTCATAATGATGGAAGAAGACCCCTGCCAGACTGTTTTGGCCTTACCATGTGAGTCCATGCACTCATATTATACACACACACACACACACACACACACACACACACACACACACAAACACATACATTGTATCTCCAGAACTTACTTCAGTAACACACAAAGTGAAATGCTGTTGCTCAATAGTAGAATATCCCTTCATATAAATTATTTTTAATGTTTTTTTTTCTATTTTCCTGAACAACTGACATAAATTCTTTGAGCCTATGAATTAGGCTTTTGAATTCAGGAGCACAATGCATATAGTAACCTTTTATATGTAACTTGGCATGTGTAGCCTGGCACTCCCATTAATGAGTTTAAATTAACACTTAGTACACTACTGAATTCCAGAAATGCAAACCATTCCCTCCAGTATGTCATTACTGTGTGTGTGTGTGCCTCTGCTTTGAAGTAGATACAAGATCTCTGCAACAATGCTCTGAGCATGCCAAGGAAAATAGCTTACCCTCCTATCTTCCAGCTATCACTTAAATAAACACCCCCATGCCACCTTCTCCACTGGACAATTAAAACACCAAGCATTCAGTAGTTTAGTTACCAGATTCCAGATTATCAGCAACACTCCTGTGTGTCTTTGAATTATGTTTTAATTGTTTTTAAGCCTAATGATGCTCCCCCTCATCCCCCATTTGTGCTTGTACATTGACCCCAAAATGAAAGTTTCACAGAAACAAAACTGGCTTCATGCCAACATTTCAGTGGCTGAAGGGCAGACAGCAGAGTGCTCTAACTGTCTCATGGCATGGCCTAAAAATCTAAAACTAATAAATGTCTTTCTGTATGCTGTGAATATCATATTCTTTAAATTAAAAAAAAACTATTTTAGCCCAAGACAAACATCATAACATAAACAAAAAAATCAAAAAATAAATTAAAAAAACAATATCAAACAAAAAGACAATCCAGCCACCCATAATACAAGATATAACAAAATAAATAAGCCACAGGCCCCATGACAAAACAGATTAATAAAAACAAATTAAATTAAAATAAAAAATCTAACTAACAATATGCCTAAGCCTTAGGCCTAATAACATAAACTTAAATGTCTAAGTCATTTTTAAAGGCCTAAACAATGATTAGACACTTGTGTAGACACAAGAGTTTATACATCTACAGCTCTGGCCAAACAAAACCAGAAACCTCATACTACAGATGGCAGCCACAGCATGGATGAATTACCTACCCCTTGTGCTTATAAATGAAACTTTATTGAAATAGCTATGTCTATACCTCTGTGCTTGCTTTCAAAGAAGAGGGCAACAGAGACTGCCTAATGCATAAGGCCTAAAATATCTACATTTTAATCCTTTCTAAAAGCTGTTTATGCCCCCAGGCTGCCTGTCTTGGGAGTTTACAATACAAGCTTGGGAATTTGGCAGTCTGAGTCCTAATGTGAGTTTCCCACGTAGTAGGTACGTGTTCGTGGATTTAGTTGTTAGTTTATGGATAGTGTTTGGGACTGCTTGGCAGGAAAATGGGGATGCTAACTATACTTATTTCACTGAGCTGCTGGATTAAGTAAATAACACAAAATGACTAAAATACCTCCAATGGGAGCCAGGGCCAGAGTGCTCTTACAGAAGTCTCCTTCTCATCAACAGTTCTTTCCCTCAGGATCTCCAAAGAGACCTCGCTTGCAGCTAACTCTTCAGACTATTCAGTAACACTTCTCTGCACATCATTAGCTTGAGACTTGCTTTGGCAATTTTGACTTCATTAAAATTATAATTATTTCTTTCATTCCCTTTCCTTTATCTGCTCCTCAACTTAATCTCCTCATTGTGTGCCAAGGCCAAGGGAATCTGGGAGAATAGCTTATGAGTCCAGCTGAAAAGCAAAGGAAAAGGAAGAAAAGAAAAACCAGGTATAGCCAGAAAAAAAAAGCAGTAAGAGAGGTGCTAAATATGCATGGAAAACACATTTTTAAGGGATGAAAATGAATACATATTGGAGAAGGGAGAGCATAAACGACGTGGAATAAAAAGTCTGTAGAGAACCAGGAGAGAGTGCAGATGCATTATGGGAAGGCCCTCAGCACCAAGCAACCTCTGTGGTCCTCATTCATTTGTTAATTGTTAACTGAACACAATCCTCTCTCCTGAGATGTCTAAACTCCACAAGGAAAGTCCTGACCAGTAATGTTCTTGGGATCCCAGCTATCCAACAAGCTGGATAATGTTGAATATCATTATTCTGTAATGTTCTTGGGCCTATCCAACAAGCAGGTTCAGCTGGGCAGAGTTGAAATTTTAGCAAGGCCAAAGTTACTTACTAGGTTATAATTGCTGACCATTTCCCCTTTGAGCCCTTCAAGAAAGGCTCAAACAATAATGACATTTTTAAGGCTCTTGTGGGGCCTCTACAATTTTTTTCTGAAAATTTAGTTATTTTTTTCCATGAAAAGTAGTAATTCCTAAGGGGTCTTGTTGTGGGGTTATGCTCTTTGTACACTGTAAATATTTGTCACTGTAATTATTGGTTGAATAAAATGCTGATTGGCCAGAAGTTAGACAGATAGGAAGCATAGGTGGGGTAACTAGACAAAGAAAATTCTGAGGAGAGGAAGATCAGAGCAGACACCAGTGAGTGGCAGAGGAAGGAAGTTGAAAATGTCCCACAGAAGTAAAGATACCAAGCCACATGGCTAAACATGGATAAGAATCATGGGTGAGTTTAAGAGTAAGAGTTAGCAAGTAATAAGCCTGAGCCATAGGCCAAATAGTTTATAATTAATACAAGCCTTTGTGTGGTTATTTAGGATGGGACAGATGGAACAGAAAAATTTCTGGCTACAGGGTCTGATGTGGAGAAGCTTGCATCCAAGTTAAATAGATCTCCTACAGAAAGAATCCCATCCCAAGGGTATAAATCTAAGCTTATCTATTTCTATCTGTCCATCTATTTCTATCTGACACATATCTATTGGGGGTGTAGGCTATATGTCAGGCTCAGCTCTAGAACTGAATATTATAGTTGTCAGATTCAGCAAAAAACCATACAGATCATCAAAATCAATTTGCATTTCAGATATACAATGAACTGTAAACATGACTCTGCTCCGTGGAGTATTTGAACCCCACTTCCATCATAAAACCATAAGCCCTGCTTACCTGAAGTTCAAATTTAACTATGAATCTTACCTTGTATTTTACAGACAACTGCTATTAACACAGCATGAACAAGGGCTGGAGGTGGGGGAAAAGATGCCCTAGCTTGTTTATCTATCTTTTCAGGAACATGACCTCAGATACTCACAAGATTCAATTCCCTTCTGGCATCTCCCCAGTGACACAGCCTGAAGAACAGGATGACTGTCTCCTTAGCTGCCCATTGGCCCTGGAGGCCCATTGAGCAGCTGTCACTCAGTACTATAATTGCATCTCTATTTCCTCGATGTCCACCTCCAGAATTAAGGTTCTTCACAACAGAAGCTGAATCCCTGTGTTTTGTATTCTCAGAGTCCAACAGAGCATTGGGAACTAGTAGATTCCAGATCAGTTTAATGGATGAGCAGACAGATATGCCCATGGCTGGATTTGCATCAAACACAAGGCAGAACTCAGTCCCGAGTGCACTCACCCTCCCGAAATACCAAGGACAGAGAAAACTGTCACCAGTATCCAAGGACCACATGGATAACAATGGTTGATTATTTTAAAATGCCTTATATCAACGTTCTACTCCAAAGAAAGATTTTAGAGGGGTTTGATGCCATTGGGGAGTATGAGTAACTGTTAGTATATAAAAGAAATTAAAGGCTTTTTGACAGGGCTCTTCAATAAGAAGAATGAGTGAAAATGTTGATTTAACTCATTGGAAATATTACCAGATATGAGTTTCTGGGTGCACCAGAACCACAGCATTAGTCACTGAGGAATGGTGTGTAAAGAGATAACAAATACTGAAGAGGCATTTTATTGTCAATATCGACTCTCATACAACTGAAACATTTACAAGGAAAATCGCACAAATCCACAAAAGGACAGACTCAGAGATGTGCAAGGGGGAACCTGTCTACAATAGAAAAATCAGTCTGTAGCCGTGACACTGACTCCTTCTGTCCAGCTGTACACATGGGGTAGGTCAATATTATCCAGCATGTTTTGGCGAGGCTAGGACTGTGTCTTTAAAAAAAGAAAAACAGAAGGGAAAAAATATATATATACATATGTTGTATCGCAGCATTTCCCATGGACACACACATTAGCAGGATGCGAAGCTGCTTTTCTTCAATCTGCCCTCTCCCTTGCTGTTCTTCTGTGTCCTCCTGTGTGGGCCTACGGCTGCCACAGTACAAATGTGCTAACAGCTCTTGGCAGTTGCTGTCAGTGCTCAGACCGGTAGGTGGGAAAAGTCTCTGTCCGATGAAGCTTCAGAGGGCTGGTGACATCTTTTCCGAAAAAAAAATTAGAAAGAAGAAACAGTTATCTCTAAAGAAAGTCCATGATTAAATCTGCTAATAGTACAATTGGTTCTGTTTACTAGAAAAGAGGGCAGGTTCATGACTGAAGACAGTATTCTGAAGGTCAGTCATAGAGATATACAAATAAGCATCACTAGGGTGGTCTGCGTGATTAACATATCATTTGTCTTTGACCTTTGTATTTAGCAGTGGTGGTCAGCCTTTAGAAACTCTGTTATTCCTTACATTTTCATCTGCAGTAACTCCCCAGTCCTAGTACTCAGAGGAACTGAGAGAGAAACAGGAGATCAGGGGGACCTTAGATGTCTTTTGCAAACTTGACTCAAAATAAGAAAATATCATACTTTTTCTTATGTTGTTGTTAAGCAGAAGGCTTTGTTAGATTTCTCCACTTCAAGTTCAGTTTCCAGCCAGGTGAACAAATCAAGAATGCGTCCCTACCCCCACCCCTCGAGTTAATACAGTAATTAGCAAACTTTCTTTATATAGGGCAGAGAGTAAAACTATCTACACCAACAGCACCAAAGAAACTACATGGACACACAGTGAAAGAGCCTAGGCATTCCTGTAAAACGTAATAATAAAACATAATAGAGATCGGGCTGGAAGGGGCCTAGGAGAAACCTAAGTTTATCCAGCCTGATAGTCATACACCGTGAAATTTATAAAAACCAAGATGCTTTGCTGCCACCTGCTGGCTAGGAGGCACACAAGTAGAGAATTTTACATAGCTAAGCAGGTTCTTCGTGGTCACACAGAGGGAAAACACAAAGAAGAGGGGGAGGGGTAAAGTCCAGGAAGTCTGAATGTTCCACACACACACTCATAACCACATTGTTCTTAATTGCTGAGCCAGGAGGATAAGGTTGTCGGTGCCGTGCAGCTCCAAGGCTTTCAGTTCCTTCGACTTTGCGTTCCACTATCACAAACAGCTATGACTGAGTCCTGAGGCCTCAGCCCCACCCCCACCCACCCATCTTCTCTTACCCTGTATCCATAGGGTAATGACGCAGGAACCAAGGGCTTGGTGCCAGTAAAATGGCTCTGTGGTGACTGACACCAAGCCTGAGGATCTGAATTCAGTCCTCAGCATCCACACAGTGAAAGAACAGAACTTCCTCATACACATCCCATCACTGCATATGCTACACACACACACACACACACACACACACACACACACACACACACACGCACACACACACACACATGCACGCACGTGCGCACACACACACACATACAAATGTTTTTAAAACAAAATATAAGAGTTTGGACATTTAAAAACCTCAAACCCAAACTAAATCCCTAAGTCCGTCACTACTAATCCCAAGTGACCAGGAATCCCGTTTCCATGCCCAGGCAATTTGAACATATTTTCTAGTCCCTTTCTGTTGCCTCTGCTGCAACATGGAAGCATAGTATCCATGAGTGGTTCTAGAACTAACCATCCCAGTATGTTCTTATTATGGTTTGATAATAATTTCCTATAGGGAGCAGACAGTCTAGACATGGTATTCAGGGGAAATCCATATCTTGAGTCAAGTATAAGGCCCTTACCAGCAGCTCCTTAAGTTCTAGAAGTTTCCAGGAATCACATGGAACCATATGAAAGCCAGTGGCTAGACTGAATCCTTCAGTGAAGCTTGAAAGCTGAGTTTGGCTTAAGGATAGGAAACAGACTGAAGAGCTTTCTACCCCTCCTGCACATGTGTGGCACATGAAAGATGACAGAATGATAGTACCTGCCTAGAGTTCACATCCTGGCCAGGGATGCTCCGGCTCTCCACAGCAGGGCTGACTAGAGATGGCCTCTTATTGCATGTGACCTTGACAAAGGTCCCACCCGTTCTATTTTGTCCCACCACACTCATTTCATGTCCCCTACAATTCTGAAGATATGAGATGGAAGCCTGGCTTGGCCTTGGCTTCTCTCCTGACTGCTGGCTGTGCACATGGTGTCTGTAGGATGGTTGACAAAAGTATTCAAAAGCCAAGATTCCCCAACCTAACTGCAGGCTCCAAGAACCTATCCTCTCAAGAATGAATATGAACCTGAACAGCCTGGGCTCAGGCCCAGAACATCGCCTCTTGGGGGACCGTTGATCCAACATTGGGAACAGGGTCTCCTTTTCCAGTTAAGGATCAAGCAATGAAATTGCTGGAAGCTAAGGACATGGTTCCCTTGTCCATTACTCCATTACAATTGCTCAGCTTCATTGCTGAGATCCCATGAGCCTCCGCAAGAACTGACTGCTGTGGGTCCCCAATCCTTAAGTCTTTACAACAGAGAGGATGAGGATGGATGGCTCCTGCCACCTCCAGTCATGGAGGTCCTCACCAGGAGGATGAAAATAAGGCCATATTGTAGATTCCAGTAGAGACATACATGCACATGATGTCATGATGTGGTTTTCTGCCTGAGGAATGACACAGGGCCTATCTTTGAAGTAGTTCTGGTGGGAATCAGGCATTCTGAAAAATCTTGGAGCAATGGGAAATCTCTGACATGGAAAGAGTGAAAATTCTGAATGTGATTAATAGAAAAGGGAATGAGGGTGTGAGCAAGATGCACTGAACTAAGGCCAGACATTCCACAGCTCCATGTGAAGCTCTCAGGCTTCTCCTCTGCATCCTCTGTCTCTCTGAAGTATTAGAAATAAAATAGGAGTCTACTGTGCTCAGAACCCTCAAAACACCATGAATAGGTAAAGCCTGACCTCTGGTTACCATCATCCAAGCATCCAACCCCTTTCTTCCTCTTCGTACAGTCTCCCACCTCCCACCCCCACCATAGATCTTTCTATTTGCTGATCTGTCTAGGGAGAACTAACATATTCTCTCTCTCTCTCTCTAAGCTTTTGGCCTGGCCTAGCCTCAAGGTCTGAACCTGCCCACAGATGTTTGGTCTCAAATTATCACACAAAGGTTTATATTAATAATAAGCTGTTTGGTCTATGGCTGAGGCTCATTACCAATTAGCTCTTATAACTTAACTCAACTTATTTTTTATTCATCTATTGTATTGTCACCTGGTGCATGGCTTACTTGTACTTTCACATCTTGTTTCTTAGGTGGCTGGATCTTGTGTCTTTGACTCCGCCCTTCTTTGTCTTTTATACACTCACATCCTCTCTCTGTCTCCTCTCTCTCCCTCTCTTCCCTTTCCCTCCCTCCCTCCATATGGCTGTCTCTCCTAGGTTTAAAGTCTTGGGGTAAATGCTATGGCTTCTAACAGCTACATAGTCTAAACAAAACTCCCCAGCCAATAACCATGCCCCAGGTTGTGCGAACACTTTCTCTAAGAACTACAACCATGTTCTTGATTACAGTTACATGTGTCAGCTTTGAAATCAGTGTCTACTTAGCTATCATTCACGACTCTTCATTAGATTGCAAGCTGCCAGTGGGAACATACATGGCTGGGCAGGAGCCCTGTGCATACCTGTCACCCAGCATGGTGCTAGCACAAAGTCTCATCAGACAGGTACTGGGTCAATGAGTGTGTAGGTGGATGAGTAAAAAGATCAGAGTGTTAACTCCTCACTAGACAGTTGATCTTAGAGGCATCACTAACCCTTCTGATTGCTAATTTCTTGGAAGCAAAAGAAAAAGAACAACTTCCTAAGACATTGATTTAAAATCCAAGTGTGGACAAAGGAGCACCGGTGCCTCTGCTGCCATGACAGTCCGGGCTGTGGTCACCCAGGGACTTTGAATATGTCGGGGTTTGCCCTCAGCCAACATGCCCAGGAAAGGAAAGCCTGGAGGAATGACCACCCTTTAGGCTTTGTGGCTGTCCCAACAAAGAAAAAGAACTCTGATAGCACCATGAACCTGATGAATTGGAAGTGTGCTATCCCTGGAAAGAAGGGGATTCCATGGGAAGGAGGTTTGTTCAAACTACGGATGCTTTTCAAAGATGACTATCCGTCCTTACCACCAAAATGTAAATTTGAGCCACCACTGTTTCATGCAAATGTGTGTCCTTCTGGCACAGCGTTCCTGTCCATCCTGGAGGAAGACAAGGACTGGAGGCCAGCTACCATGATCAAACAGATCTTTTTAGGAATACAAGAACTACTAAATGAACCAAATATTCAAGACCCAGCTCAAGCAGAGGCCTACACAGTTTACTACCAAAACAGAATGGAATATATAAGAAAAGGGTTCGAGCACAAGCCAAGAAGTTTGCTCCCTCATAAGCAGCAGCCCTGTGGCTTCATGATGAGGAAGGGACTGGTTTGGTAAGAACTTGTTTACATAAACAGTTGGAGTCGGGGTTCCCTTGTCTTAGCAGCAGCTGGGGGGGTCCCTAACAGCCAAACTTTATCTCTGTCTGCTAGGGAATTACGAATGACTGAAAGGCACCTGAAAAAGTGCTCATCATCTTTAGCCATCAGAGAAATGCAAATCAAAACAACTTTGAGATACCACCTGACACCTGTTAGATTGACTAAGATAAAAGACACAGAGGACAGCCTATGCTGGAGAGGATGCGGAGCAAGGGGAACACTCCTCCATTGTTGGTGGGAGTGTAAGCTTGTTCAGCCACTTTGGAATGCAGTATGGCGGTTTCTCAGAAAACTGGGAATCAATATCCCCAAGGACCCAGCAATACCACTTCTGGGTGTATACCCTAAAGATGCACAGTCACACTCCAAAGGCATTAGCTCAACTATGTTCATAGCAGCGTTATTTGTAATAGCAAGAATCTGGAAACAACCTAGATGCCCCTCAACTGAAGAATGGATTAATTAACAAACTGTGGTACATCTACACAATGGAGTACTACGCAGCAGTAAGAAAAAATGATATCCTAAAATTTGCAGGCAAATGGATGGATTTGGAGAATATCCTCCTGAGCGAGTTATCACAAACCCAGAAAGATAAGCAGGGGATGTACTCACTCATTAGTGGACTCTAAACAAACCAACAAACTAACAAGAAAAAAGCCAAGCATGCCCAAGCAGCAAACCACAACCACTGAACAGCTTGGGATCAGAAACACCTTGGACTGACACCTTGGATCCCACTTCCCCTAGAGGAACACCTGACTCAGTCTTGAGGTTGTGGGGAGAAAACTGGATCTGCCAGGAGTGGAGGCTGAACTAAGCATTATTGGGACAGTGGGACCATGGGACTGCCTACTGCCTGCCCAGGGAGGGGATGGGGAGTTGTGGAGAAGAGAGAATGACCTGATGTGGTGGGAGGGGGAAGGGACCTTGAAAAAGAATATACAAGGATAGAAAAATGTGACTTCTTTGTTTATAATAATAAAATAAAAATAAATGTAAAAAAAAAAAAGAAAAAAAGGAACTTGCTTACAGCCTTTCGCAGATCTAAGTCTCTGCTACAGTTACTAGTCTCCTGGGAGGGTTGAACGGGCGCCGTTTTCCATTTCCGCCATTGGCATACACAGTCTCAGTTCACTGAATTGCCCCAGTTTTTCATACAGGGTCTCTTCCTTCAGTCTTTTGTATTTTTTATTGTTACGTAAAACTTGCTTTTATTTTAATATTGATGTCAGTATCTCAACTACTGTAAAATAATAAACTTTTGTACTTGGTAAGCCGCTAGGAGCTAGTTTCTTCACGCTCGGATGCAGGCATACTTCCCACTGTTCAGAGCTCTGGCTTCCAGCTGGCTGTATGACAGAACCACACTGTCCCTCCCTCCCCACCCTCATCCTCCTCAGAAACCTGGGCTGTTGCTTATGAGCCTCAGATCCATGGCCAGCATCTCCATTCTGCAGCACTTCCTTTGTGTTTATATGGCGTGTTGCTGTTTAGAGTAAGCTGTTTATATATATAAAAAATAAAATAAAACAATAAATAAAATCCAAGTGTGTTAGGTGTCTCCAAGACAGTAACTTCTTTGTCTTACATTTTATTTATTTATTTTGTATGAGTCTTTGTCATGTGTGTACACATGTCACTACATACATGATGAGGTCTGAGGGATGAGGTCTCTCTTCCATCATGTGTGTCCTGGGGCTGCTCAGGCTCAGGGTCAGCTGTATTTATCCACTGACGTGTCTCCCTAGCCTGACAGCAGAACTATCTTTGTGGGATACAATTGTGAGGCCTTGGATAGTGTTCCTATTGTGAAATTGCTGCCATTGTCTACATTGTGAAGTCTTGTTACTAATTGTTTTATTTGCTCCATTGCAGATAGACTCCTCTGAATATGTGGGCCAGCAAATTTTGATTTCTTTTTCACAGATTTCTCCCAGATTGTATGCTAAAGGGCCATTACATATTGGCTTTGCATTCTTCTAATCACAGAAGACTGTTCCTACAGGAAAACTGGAAACTGTAGGTGGAGCAGAGACAAAGAATTGAGTCAAAGCTAACACTTCCCCTACTGAGCTGCTGATTAAAAACACTATTCCCAGGATTACCAGCAGGTGGCACTCTAGGCCTAAATTTTGGAAGGTGAGTCTTAGTTTTCCCAAACCAGTTACAGACAAATTCTTCTTTAGAGGTGTGATCAGTAGAGGCACTGAGAAACCAGGAAACATCAGCTTAAACTCTATCAATGTAGGTGATTAGAGCAGAGTCAGCCTTTCCTTTGTCTGCTCATCCAGGCACTCAAGATCCACTTTTCCAACATCTATGAACACGGACGGTCACTGCCAGTGAACACAGCATGGACAGCATGGAGTCATAAAGACTCAGTGGGGCTGGGGAGGCAGCTTAGTTCCTAGACCACTTGCCTAGCATGCATAAGGCCCTGGGTTCCATCCCTCAGGCATGGTATCAGAATCCCAGAAACCAGGATATGGAGCCAAGAACATCAGAAGGTTAAGATTCTCTGTGGCTACCTAATTTTATTTGAAACTAGCCTGAGCTACATGAAACCCTATTTCAGGAAGAAAGAAGACTCCCATGCTTTTCCATATCCCACTTTTTGATCAATGACGGTGACACTATGCAAGACACAGAAGACAACAGGATAAAACTAGTGTGACATGCCTGCCCTCCTAGAAATTAGTGCTTCCCAGAAGTGGAGTCAATACTAATAAACTCATCGCCACATGATTAAACAATGAAACTCAAACTGTGATCACTGAGTCTTCTCTCTGCTATTGACTGTAGATGTTAGGTGACTAACTGCTTGAGTTACTGCCTTGACTTCCCCTAAGTAGACTACAGCCTGGAAATGTAATCTACAATTAACTCCTCCTCCAACATGTTGCTCTTGGTTAGGGTGTTTGCCACAGAAACAGAGATGAACCAAGGAATTAAGGACATCACATTCACAAGTTCAATGAGTCCAGTCTAGGGTGAAATCTTTCCAGTTTAGCCTCTCTGGAGTGATCTTTCTATTGTAGAGGCTGACATGCCATCAAAGTCCTACATCAAAGATGTCCCACATGAGTTTGTTGATCGGCTTAAAAATCAGTCAGAGATGAACAAGCTAATTTCTTTGCTATAAAATGTCAGAGGGCATATTTACAGAAATAATAAGAAAAGTCTTAAAGCCAGTGTGGAATAGGGAGACCTCACGGTCTTCTGGTGAGCAGACCTGTACCACTTCACAGGATTTGTTTCTCAAGAAGAATGAGTAGAATCCTAAGTGAAGCCTGGCTTCCTTGTTCTCTCCTAGGATCCTGGAGCAGTGGTCCCTACCAAGAGTGTTCAGGAGAAGCATCTTGGGTTTTGTTCAAGCAATGTAGGCTGGAGGAAAGCCCGACCCTTTCCATTTTAGAATGACTAGAGAAAGTCCTAGAAATTTGCACTAGCAATTCTAGTGATGCTGACCCATTAGTCTTGAACCTAGACAGATCTTTGGTCTTCAACTTTGGGAGATGGCATGGTAGCATCCAACACCTTTACCCCTCCTCTGAGCAGTCAAGCACATCCTGCAGCCCGCCAACCCCTGTGCACTGCAGGCAATGTGCCCCACTTACCTTGCAGGCGGTACAGTTGCCCCGTGCTGTGCTGTCTAGTGATGTGCTGCCAGTAGGCACTGCGGGGCAGGGGCACCACGGTGTTCAGGGAGGCGGCCCTGTCGCTCATCTTCATTTGGAGCTGGAATCAGAGAAAAAGGGGTGAGTCAGCAAGGCAGAGGCCCCCAGAGACCTGTGTGAGGGAGACGGAGACACACGACAGTAAGAGCATCAGTGTCACCACAGAACTAACTGCTGGCACACCAAGGATCCTTTCATGGCAGTGGGTGCACTCTGGCCTTCCCTGCTTGGCAACTCATTCTTCATCCTGTTGGCAACACTAACTTCCCTTTCGGGGCCATGCTCATACTCAGTTCAATCCCTCCAGTCCTCCACAGGTGAATTTTATCACCCATTCTGGAGTTAAATGGGTCACCCATGCCAGGCAGCCAAAGTGATATTAGTCTTCTGGGCTTCTATTAAATTTTTTATAGACCAATTAATACAGGTAAGCTAAAGATTTGTGATCATTATTTTAGTTGCTTGATCCTCTGGGTGGAGAATAATTTCTGGCATGTAGGTATGCAAGAAATAGTTGTTGAAGGAAGGTGGCTTCTTGGGAAGGAAGAAAGAAAAGCAGAGACTGTCTTGGAAGAACAAAGAATGTGATGGTGAACAGATGCCGATGACAAGAGGGTAGCCAGGACAAGGAGAGAGAGAGGGAGAGAGAGAGAGAGAGAGAGAGAGAGAGAGAGAGAGAGAGAGAGAGAGCGAGCGAGCACTGGACAAATCTCACTGGGTCCCAGAGGCCAAGCCCAGATACTTGACTGCCTGAACCAAGGGCAGCTTCCTTATTCAGCTGCTTTGAGTTAGACGATACATAACCAGTGTCAGGAAACAAAAGCAACCTGTCTGCTGGGCCAAGGCACCTTCGCTCAACTGTCTGCTGTACTGTGGGAGCATAAGGACCAACATAGTCCAAAAAGTCCAGGTTCTTAAAAGAGCAGAGTCTGTTCTGAGTTTGCCACAGCAGGGGCCCAACCACACAGGAGGGAAGTTCAGAGAAGTGCAGCTAGGAAAAGGTGCATGATGCAAAGCCATCCTTGCACACCCTCTGGTCTGAGAGCTGGTCTTGGGTATCCATGATACAGCATTCCCATGCCAAAGCACAGGTGAGTATTCTCTGACTTGCCACCCTTAGTGCTTGAGCACTGGGTAATCCATTTAGCTCTTTAAAACAGAGAAAACAGTCATGAAGACATGGGTTTGTGTAGGATATGTATCAGTGTGTGCTTTGTGATCAGCAAAACCTGGAGGTGACTTTAGCATCCCAGAGTCAAGACCTGAGTAGTCACTCACAGACACAACAGAACACTTGATAACAGGCCTACTGAAGACAGAAGAATTAAGTAACAGAAAAGGAAATGGCCGTATATGTTGTACCATGAAGAAAGCATGGCAGACCACTGGTGTCATGTGAAAAGTGATGGTATTAAGTACCCTATGAAAATTTGATGAGGAGACACATGCTTACCCTTGCCTAGGAAAAAACTAAGAATAGGGAAAGAGTAGAGAAGATGGTGATGGTGGTGATGCCAATGATGGTGACAGTCATTGTAATAATGGGGGGGTGGTGTGGTGGTGGTGATGGTAGTAAAGATGATGGTAGTGGTGATAATGGTGTTGTTGTTGATGATAGTGGTGGTGATGATGATGGTAGTGGTGGTGGTGGTGGTTGTGGTTGGTGATGATGGTCATGGTGGTGGTGATGGCCATGGTGGTGGTGGTGATAATGGTGGTGATGGCAACAGTAGTGACAATGGTAGTCATGGTGGTGATGGTGGTAGTGACCTTGGTGGTCATGGTAGTGATGATGGTGGTGGTGATGGTTGTGGTGGTGATGATGGTGGTGGTAGTGGTCATGGTGGTTGTGGTGGTGGCGGTTGTGGTGGT
>PVIH01010204.1:54316-77283 GCA_004025045.1 Sigmodon hispidus | reverse complement strand
ATTCTGATGGGTCTGCCTTTATATGTGAGTTGGCCCTTTTCTTTTGCAGCTCTTAAAATTTTTTCTTTGTTCTGTATGTTTTGTGTCTTGATTATAATGTGGCGCGCTGACTTTTTTTTGGGATCATATCTATTTGGTGTTCTGTAAGCTTCTTGTATCTTTATAGGCATTTCCTTGTTCAGGTTGGGGAAGTTTTCTTAAAATATGGAACGCTTCACGAATTTGCGTGTCATCCTTGCGCAGGGGCCATGCTAATCTTCTCTGTATCGTTCCAATTTTAGTATATGTGCTGCCGAAGCGAGCACTAGTTTCTCTTTTTCATCTCTCCTGTCAGATCCTCCTCACATCTTCACCCATCTAACTCCACATCTTCTTTCTATTTCTCATTAGAGAAAACAACCAAACCCAAACAACAACAGCAACAAAATAGGCAAATAAGAACCAAGCAAATCAGATTTTATTAAAAAAGCAAACACAAGAAATACACATACACACACCCCATAAAAACACACACAATCAGAAAACATACAATACCAGCAAAACTCCGGGTTGCTAAAAAAATGCCCCAAACAAAGCAATATGAGATCAAAAAAATCTACCAAAATACCTTGAGCTCATTTTGTGTTGACCATCAACTGCTGGCTATAGAGTCTGCCCTTAATTGTGGTTTAGGTATCTTGTGAGACTCCACTAGAAAAAACTAATTTTTCTTTTGTAAGTCATTGTCAATTGGAGAAAGCTTCTTGGATAGGGATGGGAGGGAGCTTGTGTTCCTTTCCCTCTCTCTGTGTGGGCTTCTTTCTATCTTGGACCTGTGTAGGCCCTGTGCATGCTGCCATAGTCTTGAGAGTTAATACGTACATCAGTCCTGTTATGTCTGTTTCCTTGGTGTCCTCTATTCCATCTGACTCTTATGCTGTTTCTGCTACCATAGTTCCATGAGGGGTTTGATACAAACATCCCATTTGTCACTGAGTTTCCTGAGGTCTCTACTTTCTGCACGTTGTCCTGTTGTGGTTCTCCATGTTTGTAGAAGAAAGGTTCTGGGAGGGTGGAGAAAGGCAGCCACTAACCCAGTTTTAAACCTTGTGATCTACAATGGTGATTTATCTGCATGATATACTGGTGCAATGGTGGTACAGATTGTGGGAGTAGCCAACCACACCATCTGATTGGATTTAACGCTCACTTTATGAGATGGAACCCTGTCTGATATTGCTCAAATGGACAAGAATCCAAGACTAGATTGACCATGGACTTAGGAAAGACCCAAATACCAAATTTGATAATTTAGAAATGAAAAACAAAACATTCTGGATTTCAACTGTTAGTATGAGAAAAATGTTCTGGATTTGAATATTGAGCAGATGCAACTTTTTAAAAACTGTGTTTCTACTACTATGTCAGAGTTGCTTTAAAAATATTTTAATATCCATGCCTGCATATAATGTGTTTGTATGGAATCCATCCTTATTCTTTCCCCTCCAATTCTTATTCCATTACTGATTTTTCCTCCCAACATCATGTACTCTCTCTCTCTCACTGTCTGAGTCATTTGGTGCTGTTAGTATATTTATAGGTGTAAGACTGTCTACTGGAGCATGGGCAGGACCACAGAAGAAAAGCAACTCTACCTCTCCCAGGAGTCACCAGTTTCTTACAGATCCTTGGATAGGGGTGGGATGCCATGATTCTATCTGCCACATATGGTAAAATTATAAATGGCTTTATTTTGTGCAAATCTTATACATTCAGTCCTCACTGCTGAGTTCAACTGTGTGTAGCTGTGCTGTCTGATTCAAAAAAATAACAACTTCCTCTGCTGTTATAATCCTTCCATTCCTTCTTCCATAATGATTGCCAAATCTTTGGAGGGAGGGGTATGATATTGATGTCCTGTTATAGCTAAGGAGTCCAGTCTTCCATTTTTTGAACCTAGGGCACTTGTCTTTGCTTTAATCATTATTTGCTGCAAAATTCTGATGAGAGTTGAGAGATGCAGTAATCTATGGGTGAAAAGATAATGTAGGGGGAAATTTATTACTATGTCCATGCATCAGAATATTAATAGTAGGTCTCCCCTAGGGCTGATGAACTAGCCAGATACACATTTCAGTCTAGTTAATAGGACCAAGACTGAGTTATATATTGTGGACTGTGTTTCAAATCCTACAGAAAATGGTTGATTACTCCCATAATATTTGTACCCCGATTGTATCCACTACTGGGCATATCATGCCAAGTCAGTGGTTATTGTATCTCACAAGGTTTATAGCTATGTAAGATTGTTGATAACATAGAATCCTCCAGCATAAAAACTAGCCAATAGAAACAAAGTTTCCAGGTCATACCAGCTTACATTCTCAATGCCCTATGACTCATGTATGTGGCTTCTTCAGCCATTCTTACCATCAATTTTGGAGGGTAACCAAGAGTAATGACAATAACCTACAATGTTTATGGAGGCTATCAGAACCTATTGACAAGCCATTCATAAGAAGATAAAATCCCGGGGCTGGAGAGATGGCTCAGAGGTTAAGAGCACTGACTGTTCTTCCAGAGGTCCTGAGTTCAATTCCCAGCAAAACCACATGGTGGCTCACAACCATCTATGATGAGGTCTGGCGCCCTCTTCTGTAAAACTGTATGCATAATAAATAAATAAATCAAAAAAAAAATTAAAAAAAAAGAAGATAAAATCCCATCCTGATGACACACCTATAATAATGCCACTCTCTATGACTTTATGGGGAACATTTCATTCAAACCAGCATTTTCTACTCCTTGGCTTTCATAGGCTATAGCCATCTCATAATGCAAAATACATTTAGTCCAACCTCAAAAGTTCTCATAATTATTTACAGTCTCAACCCTGTTTAAAAATTTAAAAGTGTAATCCAAAGTCTCTTCAGACACTCATGGAAATCTCTTAACTAACTTCCATAAAAATCAAACTAAAAACCAGATCACATACTTCTAACATACATTGGCATAGACTGTACATTCCAAAGGGGAGGGAGGGAAATATAGTTAGGAAATACTGGACCAAAGCAAGATCAAATACCAGCTGGGCAAACTTAAAACTGCATCTTCATGCCTGATGTCAAGGTGCTTTTCAGATCTCCAACTCCTTTCAGCTTTGTTGATGGTAACATGCTTGTCGCTCTTGGGCTGCTTCCATTCCTTGTTAGCAGCTTTCTTTGGCAGGGAAATATCTTAGGGTCTCCAAGGCAATCCAGGCTTCAAATTCACAGCTTCATATAATGGCCTCTCTAGGCCTCCATTCAGGGACACCCTTGACATATCCCTGACCTCAGAGGCTTTCCTTAGTAGCAGAGAAAGATTTTGTAATTCCTTTTTTGTATCCTTGACTCTAAAGCCAGAAGCATGTGGCATCTGAAAACTCAAAGCACATGCCAAAGAGCACATTTTCTCCAATAAGGCTACACATAGTCTAATAAGACCACACTTCCAATAATGTTTGAGTCTATGGGGGTCATTTTCAAACTACCATAACTTGCATTAAATTTTTTATGGTGTCTGGTGCAGGCATTGTCTTCTTTGATATGTTTATGTGCTCCTACAAAAGTAGGTTAGCATATGTTATTTTCAAATGTCTTTATTTTTATTAAAATTGTTTTAGAATTTTATTATTATAATCTTTTAAATTAACATATCAAATGATAAATTTTAAACAGTGTTAGTTCCTCATGCTTCCTTCCCTACTGTACCCTCCTATTCCCCACCCTGTATAACAGTTTCTGTTGATTATTTTCACCCTTCCTACTGCCCATGTTCTGTTCCTCTTTCTTTAAAGTCTTTTCCATGACCCTAACTAGTTTCTTGACTTCTATGTGCAAACTCCAATTTAAACATTCATATCTAAAGACTGCAAACTAGCAACCACTTGAGAGAGAACATGTGGCATTTGTCTTTCTGGGTGTGTGTTGCCTCATTCAGAATAATTATTTCCAGCTCTATCCATACATTTGAGAGTTTTATTTTTCTTAATAACTAAATAGTAGTCCATTCTTCAAATGCACCCATTTCATAATGTATCCATCTATTGATGGGTATCTGGGTTCTTTCTATTTCTTGAGTATTTTGAGTAGAGCAGCAATGGACATGAATGAGAAAATAACTTTAGTGAGATAATAGAGTCCTCTGGGAATATGCCCATGTTAGAGTTTCTTCAGTGAGGTGAAACATTGTAAAATGAGAAATATGACATAATAGGAAAAGCACAGGAAATCTGAGTCTTGGATCTACCAACAGCTGCATTTATAATGATTTGGAGGCTTAGTTTCCAGAAGTAGCAGTAATTTTTGAGGAAGTAGGTTAAGAAGATAATTAGATACAGATTTTTCTCTTTTCATTTTCTCCTTTCTTCCTTCCTTCTCTTTCTCTCTCCCTTTTTTCTTGTATGTATATTTCTGGGCACATGAGTGTGGGTCCATGTGCACCACAGTGCACATGTGGAAATGGCAAGGCAACTGGGGCCAGCTCTTGCCTCTCACCCTGTTTGGTCTCATTGTTTCTGTCACTCTGCTGCATACTCCAAGCTGCTTGGAGCTGGAGATGAATACCATCACATCCAGGTTTGACATGTCTTCCCTGTCCAAGTTCCAGTTGTCAGGCTTGTGTGGCGAGAGTGTTAACCAGCTGAGTGAGTATCCTCCCTTCCCAGATCTTCTCCTACACAGGCCTTGCTTTCCCTGTGTCACTTTACATGTTCATGTTGGTTGGATGCCTGCATAGTTTGAAAACCATTGTGCTCTTAACACCCCACACCTTCTTCCATTATTGTTCTTTTTTCAGGTCTAGTATCATCAGTAGGACCAGAAATCCATGTTCTTATGAGTAGGCTTCTGTATCTAGAGAAAAGCAAATGGTGAAAATAAATTTTAAAATAATTTAGAGAATTGTAATAGTAGTAATATTCTACTATATAGGAGGATTATGTACCAATTTGGTATCTCTTTTCAAGCATGTTCAAACTTGTTAAATGCATAAAGCAAAGGATACTTTCAAATGATAATGCAAATGGATTAGAAAGATAATCATGAGTTGAAGCCTTTTCTAAATGCAAAAGGTTTTATTTAGTTTCTTTTGGCTGGTTTCAGAAGAGTTTTGAATACAGATACTTGTCTTTCCTGGTTGCTTAACAGATCAACATTTGGGAGAATTATTTTAGTCAGCAGATAGACCACTCATGGTCTATTTCAATGGTCATTTGGAAGGGCTTACCATAAATATTTATAAAGATTGTGTATATCTATAGTATTTTAAAGTCTTTTTACATTTATTTATTGTGCATGTGTATATGCTTCTGTCTCTGTTTATCTGTTTCTCTCTCTCTCTCTCTCTCTCTCTCTCTCTCTCTCTCTCTGTGTGTGTGTGTGTGTTAATTTAAAATGGTATGCATGTGAAAGGCAGAGACTATATTTTAATCAGGGGAAGAAATCACCCCTAAAAGAGAGGCCATGAGCAGGCAAATTATAGCTCTAATCTATATAGAAGGAGAGATATTCACTTATTTGGCTGTCTTAGTCAGTGTCCTATTGCTGAGAAGATACATCACAATCACAGCAACTCTTAAAAAGAAAAACATTTAATTAGGGCTGGCATACAGTTCTGAGGTTTAGTCCATTCATCAGCATATCAGGGAGCATAGTGGCATGTAGACAGACATGGTAGCTGAGAATTCTACATCAGGACAGACAGGAAGCAGGAAGAGAGAGCCTCTGAGACTGGTGTGAGCATTTGAAACTCCAAAGTCCACCCCTAGTGCAATTTGAATTTCATTGAACAAGGTCACATCCACTCTATGAAAGCCATACCTCCTAATACCTGTCACTATAATAAAGTATATGAGCCAATGAAGATCATTTCTATTCAAACCAGCACAGTGACCCTAGTTAAAGGTCCACCTGAAAATATTTTATTCTAAGAATTCTGGGAGGAACCCTTTAAAAAATTCTGTCAGGTAAAATTTGACACTTTTCCTTTCTATGTTCCATCAGTGTTGGGATTTTCCACACCAAGGTCTTATGTGTTAAAGAGCAGAGAGCTAGCTGCTCAGCACACAGAATCATACCAAAATATTTTATGACTTTATTTGGCCTAATTTTGATTCATGACTCATTGTCTAATATCAGGGACTTTTTAAGTGTTAGTATATTTCGGGTTCCCTGTTTCTTTTCACACTTTGCTACATGTCATAATATCTTAATTGGCCACTTGTTTTAATTTGGATTTAATATTCGAGGAATGTCATCTTAGCAGATGGCATAGTTTTTTTTTTTTTTAGTGTGTTGTGGGTTAGTTGCCCCAAGATTTGAGCTTATCTTTACACTTTAGTCTCTTTATTCTAGGATCTTTTATTTGTTTGAAAATATTATGTGGTACATACAGAAGAGGCTACGTCCCAGCAGATCCATTTATAGCTTTTATGAAGTTATGTTAAATTATATTGAAGGTACAGGAGTATATTTGTTTATTTTCAATAATGGGACATTTAAAATGTTTTGTTCATTGTCTAATTCAACAAACTGCTGCAATGATTATTTTGTTTGGCTGTACTTCAAAGAGTGTTTACATATCTTATCTCTTGAAAGGGTCCTAAGGTAAGTGAGTCAATGCCTAAATAAGGGCTTTGTAAAAAAAAAAAATTTACTCAAAGATAGTAACAGCCTCTATACCAGGAAACTCACTGATGCTCCAAAGTCTGGGTGATACCTGTAGATAATAAATTAAGTAGACCAATGCATCTCTTTATTTGATCTCTTTGCTTAAACAGATTTGAAATACAGACAGACAGACAGACAGACACACACACACACACACACATCTCTGCAGCATCTTAGGCTAATGTGGTGATTCCTTGGTTCTTTTGGTTAGTTAAAAAAAAAAAAAAGGTGAGATTGGGTGCCAAAATGGGATTTAAAAGTATTACTTCCTGTAGAAACTGTTAAAATTTCATGTACTTTTCCTTTTATTTTTAATGCACATACTATTGACTTCTTATATTTAAACCTGTGAGACCAAAGAGAAGAAAAAAAATCACATGCTTTTACTAGGTTTTTACTGTTTCTGTGTAGACCTTCTACTTCCTTTTTTGGCCATTCACAAAAATCAGTATGTAGAAATAAGGATAGGAGTTGATCTTAGTAACAATTGTGCCTCTTTATAGTGTGCTTATTGTATAGTAAGCTGCATTGTTTGTTTTAAATACCCGGTATCAAAAGAGGCCCTCACTCCCTGCTGTCTTCTGAGATAACAGTCCTTGAATCCATGACATCACCATTGGCCATGTGGCTTGCTTTAGCAAATGAAATGTTGCATAAGATATGCATTCTGTATCTAGGCACAGAATTTCAGAGTGGTCTGCAATTGTTCTTTTGGGGATAATTTTTTCCCACATGGAATTATTCTTCTTGCCTGGAGACATGGTACTAAAGAAAAAGGGTGGGCAGGGACATAGACAACTCACTGCCAGCATATTAAAACATAACTTTTGCTGTATAAGTCACTGAGCTTTTCAGTTCTTATATCACAGCACAGTATAGCACATGCTGCCTGACAACATAGCGAATGTCAATAGAGCCATTCAGACATATATATATATATATATATATATATATATATATATAATGTGTACATTATAGTTTCTACTTCTATAACAATACCTGAAATAACCAACTTCAAAGAGGAAAGATCATTTCAGCTTATGATTTCTGTACACAAGTGGGGAATTTGGTTGTCGAGGCCTGGAGGTGAGACTGGACATGAGGCTGGACAGCACCACAGTGGGCAGCATATGGCCACAGACAAGCAAAGTTTGTTGTTTTCTGTGAGACAGTATATAGAGTGTGAGACAGGAAAGGGTTGGGGCAAGGTCGTTTTTCCAGGACAATTTTATATCAAAATAATTCCAGTTTCCTAGAGGTGAACTTAACGTGTATACTTCTAAATTAGGAATTTTCTAGAGAACTTATCATGCCAATAATTGACATTATTCTTTTATTTTGCTAATTCGCTGATTTTAAAAAGAGCAAAGAGACACCATACACTGTAATTAATCACTGATTAATTACAATTAATTGTAATTAATTAATTGCAATTGATTAAAAGTTAATATTTATTAAAGGGGTTAAAAACAAACTTACAAATACAAAAGAAATTAAGCAGGAAGGATAGGACGATCTACTAAACAAAACAGGTCTTCCAAGGGCAAGAAGGAAGCAGAGAGCAAGAGAGCCAATGTGCATCTCCTCTTAAGCTACCTTCAGACATGCCTCAATGCTGCATCCTCGATGGTCATAGGTGAATCACCAAACCTACACTGTCCAAGAGGTCACACTTCAAGGTCAAGGTGATACACTTGTTCTCCATTATAAGACACCACAGACTGGCACTGTAATAAGTACACAATAAGTTGTAATCCATCTGTACAGTATCTCATTTTGTATGTACAGTTCTGTGCAATAAATGATATCATGTCAGTTCCATAGTCAGGGATTTCAGAGATTTTTCAGATTCTCCAAATCCGGCATTAGTGAACAATGAAAACGTGTAAGAATAGGTTTAGTCCAACCTTTATCCCTGCTGTTTTCCATCTTTTAGTAGTCAAACTTTTGTAGGACATTCATGGATTGCCAGTTCTATCTTCAACATTTTTATAATGGACCTAAGTTTACAAATGGAGCTTAGTTATTATGGACAGTTGTTAATAACATTTTCTGGTGATATAATTGGGACCTATCTGTGATTCAATACATTTTCCTGCATAACTGTCAACTCTTGAAAGGGGCCATGGAAATTGAGAATGAGAATAATGGAATGAATTATTTTCCTGTGGAGCAGAAGGTGATACAGTAGTGGAGACACAGTTGGCTTTCAAGAATCAAGAAATCTTATTGTTTTATTTCCTCTGCTTCTAGTCATGTCATCCATCTTTTTTGGTGACTAATGTCATAGGATGGAAAGGAGACATACTGAAGGAAACATGGCACATAGTGTCACATCTTAGAAGAAGTCCTTATGCATCAGAGGGAGAGTCTTACCATCTATGTCTTTTGCTCTATATTCTATGTGGAGAAAATATTCAAGGAGAATTGGATTATTTCTCTGTTTGATCCATCCCATTCTTCTGTTTCCTTTGTCCCTGTGTATTATAGCTCATAGGAAGAGAGCATAGGGCAACTGTTGTGGAAGTGATGAAGTCTTGGAAAAGAGTCCTGTGACCTATAATTTGACACATGTAAAGAATGCATAGACTTTAATAACATGCATCTTTCTTCCCATTACATGAAGATCTGCACATGTGTTTTATATTTTTAGTACTGGCTTTGTGTTGCTTTAAATTTATCTTGATTTCATTGTTGTGTGTAGTTTTTATATTTACAGAGCTATATAATTATAACTTCATGATTTTATATGCATCTAAGCCAGAATAATCTCAAACATTAGAATGTTACCAAAACTGTTTTATGATTACATTTTCTTAACTAGATTAAAAATTAACTTAAAAACACTAGTTTCCTGTTTTTTATAGAAGCTCCTCAGACTTGATATTTATGATAGAGTGGTAAGCTCATGCTGTCCGAATGAGATAGGTAACTGACATCTTTTATTTGTTAAACAATCTAATTCAAACTTTTGATCATATGTTATACTGTGAGTTCAACAGACAAAAATTAGCATGCTTGAAAATGAGGCTGCAAGCAATTAACATTTATTATTTTGATGTATACAAACATCCTGTTATTAAGAATTTCTTTTGAATGACTACATTATTAGCTAAAAAAATCACAGCGACATTACCAACTCATAAAGGAAGGCAGGCGTATGATAAAAGTTGTTTCACATAAGGGAACAATCACTTGCATAGGTGAGCCACTGCATTTCATATTTGTATTTTACTGTGTCTCTAATACTAATCAGATAGGAGTCTTCTCAAGTTCTGTCTTTCCTGCAAATGAATAGCATCGGTAGACTGCAGCCTCAGGGCTTAGAACTGTTCGCCTTTGTTCAAGGCACATGCCTCATCTACCAGGAAGTACTTTGATCTTCAACCAAAGGCATACCTCATTGGAATAGTGATGGTACAGCTTTGTGGTTGGAAGGAACTGCACAATATACAGACGTGTACTGTTATATATATAACACAGGGTGGGGACATGTTAGCAGGCTGTATTTTCTGAAACCCAAGGTCATCTCATATATCTATTTGCTGTGCTTTGAGAGTCCTAAGAATAAACATTTGTCTAATTGTGTGAAGCATTTGCTTTAATTAAAATGAGCATTAGTTTTACTCATTCAAAAAACCAGATTATTATTTCAAGTTACTTTTTTCTAGCTTCTTTTCTGATCCCTAATGTTGTAATTTAAAAATCCAACTCAAAACTTCAGTGTTTTGAGACTCAGATGAAGGCCCCATGATTATTTATTGTATTAATACAATAATAGCCCTAAGCCAATGGCTCTCAAACTGTTGTAGCCCCTTTGGTAAACTTCTATCTCCAAAGATATTTATATTATGATTCATAACAGTAGCAAACTTGCAGGTATGAAATAAGAATATTTATGATTGGGGGTCATCACAACATAAGGAATTGTAATTAAAAGGTCACAACATTAGGAAGATTGAAAGCCACTACCCTAGACAATGCACAAAGTTTATCTCTTTCTTATCCTACAGGTCACACTATAGTCTAGTTTATTGGAAATACATACAGATAGTCCATTCCTTACTTTTTATTCATGATATCATAGTATGTATATATATTATGCTTTAATTTTCAATGCCATATTGCTTCATAAGTGCTGTTAGAATAACCATGATTTGCTTATATTCCATAATCTTTGAATTTCAACTTTACTTTTGTAGAATAATTTCTTTGCATATGAAATTATAGATTGAAATGAATTTTTACTTCACTTTTTCTTTTAATACTTTAAGTATTTCACTATTATCTTATTTTTGAATAATATTTGTTTTTGGTTTTTAAATGAGAAATTACCATCACTCACATCTTTTCCCCTGTAAATGTGTGATATGTTTTTCTGTATGTCTACTTTGACATGTCTCTGATTTTTTTTCAGTTTTAATAAGAGAGAGCTTGTGATTACTTTGCCAGCAAAGGTTTCAGTTATGTCCAGAGTCCTTGTTTCATGCCCTCTGCTTTTTTATAGGTATTTCTTTCTTCAAGTTAGTAAAGTTTTCTTCTATGATTTTATTGAATACATTATCTGTGCCTTTGAGCTGGTATTCTTCTTCTTCTATTCCTATTATTCTCAGGTTAGGTCTTTTTATGGTGTCCCAGATTTCCTGAACATTTTGTGTTATGGCTTTTTTGGTTTTAGTATTTTCTTTGACTGATGTATCTATTTCTGCTACTGAGTCTTCCACTCCAGAGATTTTCTCTTCCATTTCTTGGATTCTGTTGGTTATGCTTGTATCTGTAGTTCCAGCTCTTTTCTTCAGATTTTTCTATTTCCATCTTTGCCTCATTTTGTGCCTTTTTTATTGCTTCTATTTCGGTTTTTAGTTCCTGGAATGCTTCATATATATATATATATATATATGTATATATATATATTTGAAATTTTATGGGCAGTTTATTAAGTTCAATGTTGAAAGCTATCAGAAGAATATTCTCCTGAAAAATATGTTTTTTCTTAGAAAAAACGAAAGAAAGATGCAAACCCTCTCAGCATAGCCACAGATGCTGTGGCAATCACGCCTCTCTGGAGTCCGGAATGGTCTGTCAGTCTGAGGAGTCGCTCCCCGGGGCAACAGGATTGTAGTCAGGATCATCCTCCCCATCCTCCAGTTCCAAGTCATCCATTTCCTGAAACAAGGACTCATCCGCCTCCACGTTGTTCCCAGCGTCCTCCAGGAACTGGATATCAGATGTGTCGAGATTATGATCTGTTTCAAATAACTGTTTCCCACTTAGTTTATTTTCCCCTGCTTCTTCTTCTTCTTTCATCCGTTTCTTTTTAATTTCCAGGAGTTCTGCATCAAACTTGGCGTTCCAACTCAAGAAATTCTCAATCGTAACAGGAGTGCCATGGAACAGTTTCTTCTCTGCTTCTTCTGCTTCCTTTTCTTTCTGTTTCTTTTCTTCCTCTCTTCTGGTTTTTATCTGATCAACTATCTCATTTAACTTTTCCTGGAGGGCTGTCACAAGTGTGAAGATCATCACCATGCCAAGATTCTCCTCGGCCTGCAATGCCAGTAATTTTAAAATGTCTGAGACATCATTATCTTCTAGATTTTCCTGGGAGAATATTTCATAAAGGGGAGCTTCATCAGGGTATTTTTCTCTATATGTAAACTTGAGAGTCGTCTGGACAGTTTCATCATTTTCTCCAGCCTCTGACGTCACAGTAATGGTGAAGCTGGGTGGATTTTCTGGTAATACTGTGAAGGAGTAGGGATAGATGGACTGCAGAGCCTCCAACTCGTTGCGTTGCTCCTCGCTGTAATCTGTCATCGTGAACCGCGCTGCTGCCCGTGCATCGGCGGGACACCCTGGCGGCAGGCTGCAGCGGACACCACTGCCCCCGGCTGCCCGGAATGTTTCTTTAATATTTTGGTTTACCTTTTCTTGATGTTCTTTCAAGTATTTTTTCATCTCTTCCAATTTTTTGTTTGTATTTTCTTCTATTTCTTTAAGACAATATTTTATATCTTCCTTGAAGGCTTCAATAGTCTTTATAAAGGTGTCTTTGTTGTTGTTTCCTTCTGTTTCCTCTTCATTGCTCTGTTCACGTCTTGTAGTTGTACAACCACCAGGTTCTTCTGGTGTTGCCTTGTTGTTCTTTATATTGTTATATGTATTTTTGCACTGGTGTCTGCCAATGGCTTCAATGGCTCATGATTCGTCAGCTCCTAGTCAGTTGTGGCAAGAGGACTTGTGTGTCTCCTGTCTCCTCTGACCAAGGGATCTATCTGCTCAATATCTGACTCTGCTCTGCACAGGTGTCTGAATTTCAAAGTCTCAGTCCTTCTCTGATGATGCAGTTCGTCCTGGAGACAGGGCCCAGCCATCCAAGGTCCCCTCTTTTAGGTGTCCTTGGAGGAACCACTCACAGCCAAAGCCTAGCTCCTGTCTGCTATGGAAAGTCTGAGATCAGACCCTAGGGCTTGACCTCAGTCCCAGAGAGGGACTCTCTGGACAAGTGGTCCAAGTGTCGGAATCTGCTCACCTCTGTACGGGGTCTGAATTTCAAAGGCCTCACTCCTTCTCTGATCCCAACAATGCATTTTTAATATCATTTATTTTAAAAAATACTTTTTCATGTTGGGGCTCAGAAGTTAAGAATGCCTGCTGCTTTTCTGAAGGACCCATATTAGATTTAAAGAACCTACATCTTGAAGAGGTATAGAGCTGATAGTATATGGAAGATGTTCTCAACCTGTGGGTCATGACCTCTTTGTAGATGGAACAACCCTTTTGCAGGGTTTCATATCAGATATACTGCATATCTGATTTTTATGGTAGACATTATAACAGAAAAATTACAGTTATGAAGTAGCAACAAAATAATTTTATGGTTGAGGGTCACCACAACATGAGCAACTGTGTTAAAGAATCATAGCATTTGGGAGGTTGAGAACCATTGAATGAAGGTGGCCTGGTACTAGCCACTAACAACAACTCCAGGTACTACACACACACACAGTGCCTTGACATATATGCAGACAACTGTACATGTAAAATAAAAATAATATTTAAAATTTTGTTCAGAAACTATGGTTTACATTTTAGGCTAAAAAATATAAAGCATTGAGAACATAATTACGAACTAGAAGTAGTTAGCAGGAAAACAACATGTCTCAGTGTCAATAGAAAATAGCATGGAAAGATCCTATAGCAAGTGTAGATGACCTTAATAAAAATGATAAGGGGGCCAGCTATGAACTTATAAAAATTTCCATTGAAAACACTTTTTCAGTTCTAGTTTGGTCTCTATATTTTTAAAAAGTACAATTATGTAAAAAAAAAAAGTCAGTACTTAAACATCCCATTAGAACATTAAGAATATCCTTAACTAACTGAAATAACTTAAAAAGCTGTTGATGATCAAATTACCACTGGTGTTCCCATTGCAATGAGCACACCAGCATCAGAGGAAATCGATGAAATCTTTGGGACATGCATTTTCAGATTCACTCATTCTTTTCTGAATTGATCAACCACAACATATGCTTTTAAGGATGATTTCTTGCCAGAGAAGGTGTCACGTTCTTTTTATTATTGTTATTTTGTATTAAAAACTTGTTCTTCACTAGGCTCTTTTTTAAAAAAATATTATTTTAATGTTTTTATATCTACCATTGCTCCCCTATCTTCCCTCTTCCCAGACCTCCATCAGCCTCTCCCCATCCCATCCTCCCATTTCCCAAGTAGGGCAGAAAATCCCAAGGTGAGTTAGTTCAGTCTAGCATATTTAGTTGAGGTAGGTCCAAGTCCCTCATCCCATCCCAGTATCAAGGCTGACTTAGGTGTTCCTCTGTAGGGAATAGGTTCCAAGAGGTCAGTTTAGGCACCAGGAGTATACTCTGATTCCTCTGCAAGAGACTCCCCAAACTGCCCACGCCATTTGAGTGTCATCTGAATTTGAAGGGTTTAGTTCCTTTCCATGAAGGTTCCTTAGCTGTCATTTCAGGGTTCATAAGCTCCCAATAGCTTCGGACAGATGTCTCTGTGGATCTTCTCCTCATGATTCTGATCCCTTTGCTCATATACTCTCTCCTCTCTGTCTTCAGCTGGATTGGGAGCCCACCCTGGTGCTTAGCTATGGATCTCTGCTTTCACCTCTATCCATTTCTGGATGAAGGTTCTATAATGTCAATTAGGGTAGTCATTCATTTGGTTATAGGGGAAGTCCTGTTTAGGCACCCTCTCTACA
Source organism: Sigmodon hispidus (assembly GCA_004025045.1). Classification (NCBI taxonomy): domain Eukaryota; kingdom Metazoa; phylum Chordata; class Mammalia; order Rodentia; family Cricetidae; genus Sigmodon; species Sigmodon hispidus. Next base: position 62,358 of record PVIH01010204.1, on the reverse strand, counting down.
ATTGCTTGGAGTCCTAGCCTGGGACATCTTGTGGGTTCTTGGATATTTCCTTAGCACCAGATTTCTTTCTAATCCCACAATGGCTCCCTCTATCAAGATATCCATTAATTTGTTCTTCCTCTCTGTTGCTCCTCCTTGCATTTCTGGGATGAAGCCTACTTGATCAAGGTTGATGATTTTTTTGATATGTTCTTGAATTCAATTTGCCAGTATTTTATTGGATATTTTTACATCAGTGTTCATGATGGAGATTGGTTTGTAATTATCTTTCTTTGTTGCATTTTTCAGTGGCTTGGGTATCAGGATGACTGTAGCCTCATAAGAAGAGTTTGGCAATATTTCTTTAGTTTCTATTGTATGGAACCTTTGAGGAGTATTGGTATTAATTCTTTGAAAGTTTGGGAGAATTCTGCATAAACACATCTGGCCCTGGCTATTTTGCTTGGAAGACTTTTAATAACAGTTTCAATATCCTTGGGTGTTATAGGTATATTTAAGTCACTTTTGTCTTTATTTAATTTTGGTAAGTAACACCTGTCTAGAAAGCTATCCATTTCTTTTAGGTTTTTCAGTTTAATGAAGTGTAATCTAATGATTCTCTGGTTTTCCTGGGTGTCTATTGTTATGCCCTCCTTTTCATTGCTGATTCTGTTAATTTGGATAATCTCTTTCTCTTTTGGTTAGGTTGGACAAGAGTTTGTATATCTTATTACCTATTCAAAGAACCAACTCTTTGATAACTGATTCTTTGTATTGTTCTCTTTGTTTTAATTGATTGATGAATGTGTGAGACCTGGGTTTTGTTTCTCAGGTTCTGTTTTTTTTTTCTTTTTTTATTATGAGTAAAATTTCATTTTTTACCCACGTATCCCCTTGTTCAAATTCTTTCCCCACCTACCCCTCCCAGTCACTCTCTCTTCTCTCCATCTCCTTATCTTTTGTTCTTTTAAGTTATATCACTTGTAACAATAATTTACTGGATATGTTTCTGAATACAGTTTAAACTCTCAGTATATATTTATTTTCCCACAAATCAGTTATTAAAAGACAATGTAAACACAGTATCAGTATTAAAATTTATATAATGAGACATTGAACCCTGTGACATAAGAACATCAATTTTAGCACCTTTCTAAAATAGAAAATAAAATATGCAAATGTGAAAACAGCGGGATAAGCATAAAGATGAATGTTTGGTTAAAGAACATTCTGTATTTTTTAACAAAATTTATGTTTTAGTGACTTGTTCCTGGTTATTGTCATTAAATTGCCATCTGTATTACTTCACATTAAGTAATCAGGCTTGTAGAATTTACACAGAATGTCCTAACATTATCATTCAGAAATCACTAGCATAGTAAATTAAAGTTTTTTATTTGATGAAAGTGGAACCTTTTCCAGTTCTCAAAAATATGACTCATGGGTTGAAGGAGAATGGAATTAGCATGCACACAGCCCTAGCTTCAGCCTCCAGCACCACATAAGACCACATGGTGGTCCATACCCAGAATACTAGCCTAGAGATGTAGAGGCAGGCAGATCAGGTCTGGTGCCAACCTGGAATATGTTAAATCCTATCTCACAAGACTAAATATGGCTTATGAGTGTGCCCTTGGAAATGTCATCTCTTCTGCCACTTTGCCATTTAACACCTCTACTATATAAGATTTTGTACAATGGGAATCACTTTTGAAATGATAACTCTACATTTTCTACTACTTTTGAAACATTTTTTTGTTTACTAGTTGGGTGAAACATATTAATTTATGAGTAACTACAAACACACTGATTATTTGTTGGGAACCAAGGGCCAAAGTGCCCACTGTCTCAAGCTACGCCAGGAATTTAGCCCTTCAGGCAAGACTCAAATTAGGCTTCCTTTTACTATGAGTTAAGCTTTTTCCCAGGCAACAAACAGGTGTCTTTTCCAGTCAGACTCCCAGAGAACAGGTGTCCCTTTTCCAGTTAAGCAATTGATAGATAGATTTCCAAAGTAACACATCCTGTTTTAGCAGAATACCTTTTGACTATGGAATGTCCCCACCCTATCTGTGTGTGTGAACTTTCCCACATTGAGTCCCTATTTAACTGCTGGCTGAGAAATAGCCTGAAGCTTGATCAGAAGACCTTTTGTCTTACCTTATTCCTCTGCGTTCCTGTCCCCCCATTTGTCTCACCCCCAGTTTCAGGTCCATGTTGAAGACTCTGCAGGCTGGGGTAATTATTAAACTAAATGCCAATTACACTAAATATAACTCTACATACATATGCTTGAAAAAAAATTTTTTTGTAGCATTTAATCTGAAGTACATGATGTGTATGTAATATGTGATATATGTTAACACATGCTGGAATGTATCTTGTAGCCAAATGAAAAAGCTTAGTATGTGTATATAATTTGTGGTCATTTGCCATGATTACTCCACCAAGAATTCTTTAAAGAAATGCTTGCTATGAGTCCATTTTTAAGTTTGTTTCCTATAGTCAGAGAACTATATGTCTTCCTGCTTATTTTCAGCCATTTGATAAACCTACTTTTGTATGATCTTTATGTGCCAGCCTCTGCATCTCCTGATAGCTGTTCCTGAATATAGTTATTGTGACTTGCCCCGATAGAGAAGGCTCTGGTGGTGCTATTTCTGGAATGTAAAACATACCTTGACCATGTGCCCAACTGGCCAAAAAACCATACTTTTGCCTGCAGTGGACAGACCTGGGGCCTCTGAGAGCATTTCTAATTTCAGGCAAAATATATTTTTATGCCTTACAAACACTCCTCTTTCTTATATTGTCCCCTTAATCTTTCAATCTGATAAGTCCCAAAGAGAATTTAAAAGTAAAATATGTTTTCTAAAAGGCTTTCTTTTCATTATAAGAATGGTAATTGTTTATTACTGTTTCATTCAATCAGAATATATTCATAAAATATATCTGTGTTCCTTACTAGACAGTTCGCATGATGGGAGGTTACAAGCCACTTATTTTGCATTGAGAAGAAAGCAGTGTGTCTTCTCTGATCATTCTTTGGCTGTTGGCTGTCAAGTTTGGCTCCGTAGTCCAGGTCTCTGACCTGGAGAATTTGTTTTCCTGAGGAACTTTCAGGAAAGGGCATTATTTCTTTAGGTCTTGCTTTCTTGACATTGAGCATCCCAACCTTTGAAGTCCTTTGTCTATTATTTACTTCCAGATGATCAATTCAACAAATTTGGCTGCTCTCTGTCAGACATTGTGCAGTCCATAGCCACACATGGCCTCAGCAAAAATAATAATAAAATATCCTTTTAGGAATTATCATTAGATCCATTGATAGATTGGACTTTACTGCTTATCTAGAGAAGCAATCACACTGGCTCACTGCAGATCTCTCTAGAAGGCCTCTGCTACAGTTAACTGTACTCTATTTATTTGATGCAAAACAGTTCCAAGGAGCGTTGTTTTTCTGAACAGATGAGTCTGTATTGTCTCTTAGTACAAACGCTATGTTGTGATAACAAGACCAGAGCTGGATATTCTGTTTAGGTTGAAATAGAAAAAAAAAAAATCTTTTTTTTTTTTCTTTCAAAGAGGCTAGTAGAAGGCGCCTAGACCTTGTAACTCTTTCTAGGTCTGTCATTTACTGGTTATGTGACTTTATACAGGCTGATCTTTGGTTGCTGTGGGTTTTTTTTTGTCCCTTCATATGGTAATCCACTTCTCCGGTTATTATAGATAGTGGTACAACCTGAAACTGTAGTGCTTGAAGTAATAGTGTGGAGTAAAGTCTAGATGATCTCAAATAAACCCTGCAAAAACTGGCCATTGCTACAGGTGCAAAGGCAGTCCCAAATATTTGGAGGTAGCCTGTGGCTCATTATTACACTACAACAATGTCCCTGGGAAAACATTTATGATGATAATAAAATGTCATACATTTAGTTGTATATAACTACATCTAACAGAGAATGTAACACAAATCCTTGCTGTGGGATAGTCTTTCTGTATGCTGTGAATATGTGTTACTACCATTGGTTAATAGATAAAGCTGCTAAGGCTTATGACAAGGCAGGAGAGATCAAGGCGGATAATCCAAGCATCCAAGCAGAGATACAGGGGAAGAAAAGTAGAGTTGAGGGAGATGTGATCCAGACATCCAAGAAGCAAGATGCGAAAGTATTTGTATGACACTGGCCATGCAGCAATGCTTAGATAAACAGAAATGGGTTAATTTAAGATACAAGAGCTATCTAGTAATAAACTGAGCCATAGACCAAATAGTTTGCAATTAATATAAGCCTCGGCGTGTTTATTTGAGATGAAATGGCTGTGGGACACAGGAAAACTTCTGGCTTCACATTCTTCTCTATGCAAATGACTCCAAAAGCTCATGCTACATAAACAGCTTATCCCTTTGTTCATGAGGCCATTAACTAAATTCTTTGCCAAACTTTCTCCCTTGCAAGTATTTCCTGGCTTAATACATTTTACTACTTAGATACTTCTGTCCAATCTCTTGTTCCAGAACACAAAACTTAAGCTCCTCCCATATTGGCCGCCCAGTGCTACTAACAAGATACCTGCTACTGTACATTTTTAATATTATAAAACATGTATATTTTATTTTATAAGGTTACAAAATAAATATGAATTAATCAAGTTAAAACTCTATTGGCCCTGAGCATACTCCCATTTCTTTGTAAAATAGTAGTATGTCTGGTAGTCTCTCTAAATTGTGTTTGGCACAAGTGTCTGAACCATGTTTATGTATAGCTTTCTAAGAAAAATAAACTTGTAGGGATGAATCAAGATTGTAAAACACAGCCCATGAAAGCAGCCCTTCACAGCTTCACAGCACCTCTTATATGCACATGCATGACTCAGAGGGAGTCAATGTATCAGTGAGAGAAAGAACCTTGACTTTCTTCTACTAGCTTCTTTCCTTTGGTGTGAAATTAGTTACATTTATACTTCTAACCTCTGACCCACTACTCTTCTAACAAAGTATGATACTAATTCTATGGTATCGTGCACACCAACACAGTAACAGCCACAGCATTCAGCATAAGCTGCCTTCCTAATACTTCCTATGAAGTCATTGCACTGTGCCTTACCAAAATGTAATGTTCCTTTTAAACATATTATTTTTAAACCCATTTCAGACCTGAGAGAAAGAGAAGTTTTTATGTGTATGCCTGGATTCTGTCCAAATGTCATGTGGAGAATTTATTGTTATTACTGTAATACTTCAGAGGACTGTGGAATGTACATTCAAGGCAGATTTTTAAGCTCTGTAGGGGGAAAGGGAAAAGTGCAGAGATGGTGTGATGGAATTTGAGTCTCTGCAGGAGGGAGGAAGAGAATCTCTTTATGCCACTCTTTCATGCTGAGCCTCTACACTGCAGGGCCACTGGCATCCTGGTACAATATTAAATTATAGTTTCCCATGGGCTACTCACACATGTTCAGTGACTCTGAAAAAATAATATTTCAAATGTATTGATAATAAAAAGTAGAGATAATAGAGAATAAAAATATATTTTTTGCATCTTTTGGACAAATCCATTGGTTTTTGGCAGAATAATAAATATTTTATACCTCATAATAATGCTTTTGCTTGAAATATACAACGTATCTGTTTTGATGTAAGTATGTAGAGATATTCCTTATCCTCTATTAATACAATGAAAGTTCCTCTTAATATTTTGCAGTTCATAATGTGATGGGAAACCTGTGGAACATAGTTTGTCACAGATGCTCGATGAAGATTATAAGGTTTTTAATGAGAAGATTCATTATTCCAAAAACCTTTCATCTACAAGTTAATGGCCAAATTCAGTCTTCCCTGGATCCATTCTCTGCCCTGTTTCCTGCATTTGTTAGAGTTTCCCTCCTGATTTTTGTGTAAATCTCATCTTTCTTTCTGCCTTGTTAAAAATCCCTCTCTACTGCTGATTATTTGAGTAGGAGCTGTTGGCTCTCAACTTGAAGAAATTCTTTTCTATCTTCTTCTAAATGGCTGGAATAACTTAACAAATACCTTGCCCCCACCCAATCCCATAGTTGTTGGATTCCTATTAGGTTCTGCCAGTAGGGGGCTCTGGAGAAGGACTGGAAGGTAAGAGAGCAGGGTCTCTTTTCCTATATGTATTGCTTCAGAAAGCATCATCATAGAATAGCAGATGGCTCTGGTCATCTGTAGGACTAGCCTCTGTGGGCCTCAGAATGTGATTTCTTCTGAGTTCATGCACACTGGAGCACACACTCCTGGGCATCTGCTGGGGTTTCTCTGCTCTAAAGATATTCTGGTACCTAATAAGCTATCATTTTGAACCCAAGCATAGATATTTGAGAATCTACCAAATTAGCTTTTCCTAGAAAAACACAAATGTCTATTTACCCCAGATAGGATATCAAAGGAAGACCAAAGGATGATTTTACCAAAGTCCAGTTTGGTGAAGCTATGAGTTTATGGGGTTTACAAATAGTACACAGCTGAAGAGTTCCTTTCAGAAATGAGTAACTCCCAAGAAAGGTATATGAGTACAAATTCCCACCCTGTCATGGATGATGACCTTATGAAGTTCATTTTTCAGTTAGCTTTCCTCTCCTACTTTGGTTTACATTAGCATCTCCTGAAATCAGTTGCTGCTGAGAAAAGAGATGTGAGAGAAAGAGCTGGAATCCCAGGTGAATGTTCCAGGACTCTCCTCTCCTGCTTTTCTATCCCCATCATGTAAACTTAGCTCCCCTTGTTAGTTCTTTTTAATTAATTGTCACACCTACATTGCCAAGGTAGACTCTACTCCAAGATGGATGTCATAGTATGCCTGGAGGAAAAACCCAAAGTCCAACATGACTTCAATAGCATTTTCCCTGGAAGACTAACCCGTTCCTTTTCTAAATTCCAAGTGCTACTATTTTTATCTACCTTTTCTTCTCATCCCCATAGATAGTGGCTGTCTCTTGTATCTATTATTCTTTGTAGCTTTAGCACTGTGTCACCGAGTGCCAGGTTGGTGCAAAGCAATTGCCAGTTCTTTTTTGTCTCATTCTTTCTGTGTTCAACGATGTCATTTGATCTTGGAACACATCCTGAAATAAATGTTAGTATTTTATGCAGCATTTTTGATCTGTGTTTTTTTGCTAATGACTTACTAGTCACTCATTTTCTCATTCAGCCTCATCTTGGATGACTAAAATAAAGTTCATGCTGTCCTATATGATTATGATATAATTGTCTTCCACGTATTGTTACTATATTCCTTTTCACAGGCTCCTACATCTCTTTCTGAAAATTCACAAGTTATAATCTGATGCCTTTGTCTAGAGATTTTGCCCTAGGAAAATGTTTGATTATCTCTAACCGCTACAGCCCATCACATCTTGAGAAAAATTGGTTTGCTCTAAGTCTTCCTACTTTATCCCATTACATCCCTTCACAGAGTCCATGAAATTCAGTAGGTTCTACTTTGCAAGGTCTTCCGGGACATCTCCTCTGAATGATGGTCCTGATGGGGATGTGGTGACTCTTTTCTGTCAGTTGCCAAAGAGACAAAAGTAAAACAAAATCTCTGAAACAACAAAAATTTAAAAGTTCTAAGAGAGATGGAGAGAGATAGAGATATAGAGACAGAGACAGACGGGGTGAGAGATGCTTGTATGTCAGGTACCTTACTGGTGAAGGCATATCTCTAGCTCCACCTTTTTTTTTAAATTTTTGAGCTGATCCTTTATCTTTAAAAAATTCAGTTATTGAGTTGATGAGATGCATTGCCCGAGTCTTCTTTTAGTTAGTGGTCTAACTCCATTAAGAAGCTATTGTTTCTAATTTTTTTACTTTAAGTTGGATGATATAAAAAATATATAGCTCAGACTAATTCCAGCACACTTCAAAACCAAAATATTTTAGAGAGTTCTTGTCTTGGGTGATTTCATTGCAAGGCATCTCTCTATTCCTCCTCCTTCCTTATCTTTTCTTTCTTACCTTCTTCTTCCTTCCTTTTCTTCATTTTCTTTCTTCTGTTCCTGTTTCCTCTCCTCCCTCCCTCCCTCCCTCCCTCCCTCCC